>OMNV01025819.1:0-39451 GCA_900303265.1 Brotula barbata
TTGGTGCAATTCGGGGCTCCCCCCTTTGAAGTTGGCACCTTGGACATAAAGGATTTCATACTGTCGTCCTCTTCACTGACCTGGGTGAAGGAGGCATGATCCTTGATGATCCTTGATGATCCTTGATGATCCTCGATGATCTTTGATGATCCTTGATGATCCTTGATGATCCTCGATGATCCTTGATGATCCTTGATGATCTTTGATGATCTTTGATGATCCTTGATGATCCTTGATGATCTTTGATGATCCTTGATGATACTTGATGAGTAGTTTAGTGAGGGTGTGACTGGCATCAACAACTATTGGATGAATCAGTTCGGGTTCAAGATCCGCAGCCAAGTACAGGATCGAGCTCAGGATCTATTGGTGGCAGCCTAGTACTGGATGGGAGACCTTCACCGGACTTCAGTGCTGTTATCAGGGAAACTGTCTTCCTGAGCCCTCAGGAGAAACATTGCTTCAGCCTGGATCTTAGGGGAATCTTTGGCGTCCTTCCAACTGCAATTTGAGAGACCAAGAGCTTGGACTTCTGAAGAGAGGGATGTGGAGATTTGGACCTCTTGAGCTCCACCTCATTATCTGCAACATGTGTGTGTGAGAATTGGCCAGTCGGACCTTTCACAGCCCAGACGAGGGCTGTGCAGACAGCGATCGGAGCTCTCGGAGGACCCGTGCATGGAGACTGGATTGGAACAATCCGGTGTGGATAATCATAGTAAATGTCACTGATGCTGCCTGCGGGACATTTTGTCTTCAGTTTCAGGTTTTGTACTCCTGTCCCGGGAGTTTAGCTGCTGCTGGAAGGATGATTGATCTCTCTGAACCGTCATCCAAGATGGCGCAGGTTTGAAGTCCACTGCCTTTTCTGGGAACTTGGTGAACTGAGTGCAGCCATAAAGGAAATGCTCTCAATTATTGCAGACAGGCCAACAGGGGGCGACTTTTGATTTGGTCCATTTAGGAATGCGAGGTGAGGCCATGTTCTTATCTTTATCCGTTGCTGAGGTGCATGGTGACTCCTGGTTCTGGTTTAGCTCTGACAGTCGGACACCTCTCCACCTTCTGCAGTTTCCATCAGTGATCTTCTGTGTGTGGGACTGGGACCAAGGCAGCACCAGTTTTCTTCCTTTCGCCTTATTTCTCATTTTCATGGTGTTTCATGAGGTTTGGGCTGACTGACGATAAATGGTTGCTATAGCAACACAAAATATTTTGGTGTGGTGGTACTCTGTCATCCACCTCACAGCCTCACACAGCAATCTGCAAAGAGTTCATCCAATGGAATGTGAGCACACACCAACAGGTGAAGGCATGAAGAACACCACACGTATGATGCCTAAGACTGCAGGATGTGGATGGAGGACGAGACGTCTTGTCTTGTCTTATCTTAAATAAAGTAAGTTCATCGCGAGAAGATGAAAAAAAATGTCTGTTTCTTTCAAGTAGAATCCTTTCTGTAGTCGAAGGTAACGCAAATTGCAACAGTTGCATCAAGGTGATGTCATTGATGACATCACCAAATAAATCAATGTTATTTCATCATTCCTGAGTTCAGAAATTTGTGATCTATTTTTGTCCAATCGTGTACCCCTACCCTCAGAATAAAAAAAGATGAAACGTTGTAAAATTGACAAGAAAGAGACACAAAAATATGAAAATATCTACGTGTGTGAGTGTGTGTATGTGTGTGTGTGTGTGTGTGTGTGAATGGATCATTTTCTTCACCACAGTTTCAGCTTTCAGCTGGAGTCCTGCCCAACAGGCCAAGTGTGAAACATGCTGCGTCGAAAACACACAGACAGCGTGTCTGTGTGTGTGTCTGCATGGTTAGACATGGTGCAACAGGAAATGACCTTTCTTTATTGCATACTGCTGTTTGTGGCCTCACTCTCTGGTGTCAATCACACACAAACACACTGTTTTGTTTTGACACACACACACAAATATGGAGATTTAACCAGAAAATTTGTCACGGACAACAAATTACGTGAAATATGACGTACGTGGGGACGGCCTGGAGGATCATCAGTTAAGAGCGCATTCACGCCGTTGGATATGCGCCGTGATATGCCTCTCTCAGCCCTGTCCTTCCGGCCTGTGTCCCCTCTCTCTCAGCCCTGTCCTTCCGGTCTGTCTTTGCTGTAACTAATAAAACAGAAATGCCAAAAAAAACTAGAGAAAAAGAAAGAAAGTGTGAAACACCACTATTACATCTGCTAACGCTGAGGCCACATATGAGCTTGTTACCTGCTCAAGTGGCAGACAACATATTTGTAGTACATTGTTTTTGTTTTGAGCTAATTGCAACTAATTGCACAGTAGAGAGAGAGAGAGAGAGCTGTCATCAGTCAAAGTTTGAAGCAGGACATTGAAGCTGAAGACGTCTCGGAAACCGAGCAGGGAGCTGCAGCTACAGAAAAGAAAGTGGAAACTTAGAAAGGCGGTGAATAGAAACAGGGACTCAACTGTTGCTGCAAGATTTGCGCAAGTGGTGCACAAAATTGGTACACACAAGAAAAAGTTTTGCTTACTCATCTAAATGTGCTTACAGTTTAATTTGAATGTGGCATTTATGGAATGAAGACATGAGTGTGACCCTCGCCAGAATATCTCATCACTTATCAAGACCTTCTCTTTCTGATCATTAACTATTAATACAGTTATCAATGTGGTAGATTGTCTGTTTCTGCTCACTGAGTGGTTACAGAGTGCACATTGTTTAAAAATAAACTATGATGATGAACTGTAAGTACATTTTATCAAAATGTGGTGGATATGTCATCCATCAGCCGTCTGTTCGGTGATGACCTTGGAACCAACATCCATCTCCTTCATGTAATTCAATATTAACACAAATAAATCACATTTCTGTTCATTCATAAAATGTTTCATTTAATACAGTTTCCATATTTGTTTGTTGTAAAAAAACACAATACTAATCGTTGGATCCAGACAAAAAGCCCAGAACTGTTTGTAGGGACCATAATTACACCCATTTAAGATATGTATTCTCTTCAAGATGACATTTTATTTAACATATGATCAGCTGTTTGCTCTGAAATTTTAACATAAACGTCTCTACAAACAAAGCATTTACCCCAGAATAAGATAGATAGATAGACAGACAGACAGACAGACAGATAGATAGATAGATAGATAGATAGATGGATGGATAGATAGATGGATGGATAGATAGATAGATAGATAGATAGATAGATAGATAGATAGATAGATAGATAGATAGATAGATAGATAGATAGATAGATGGATGGAGTGGATAGATAGATAGATAGATAGATAGATAGATAGATAGATGTGTGTATCAGGTGCGTGGTAACCTTCTCTTTCCTCACTGTCCCTTCCCCCTCCGTCTCCTCCGCATTTAGGAAGCCCACCATTCCCTTCTGCGCTCCTCTGCAGCGCGTGCAGCTGTCAGTGTAAGCTCCAGCCAATCACAGCCCAGATATCCCGAGGCGCAGGATCCGACTGGCCAATGAGAGGCGAGCACGGGGCGGGTTCCGTCCACTCACACCTCCGCGCAGAGAAAATCACTGGCGCTGGAGAGGCAGACCGAGGGGCAGACAGGGACAGTGTGACAGCCGAGAGGTGCAGTCGGCGGAGGGGACGAGACAGGGACACACGCACTCCGGGACGACTCACGGGCATGGACGCGTCAGAGTGAACGGTTCCACAGACTCCATTCCAACAGGTCCACTGACCGCCAGCATGTCGAAGGCAGAGGGAAGCGGACAGCGCGAGGACGGGGAGTACGGAAGGGCGGCAAAGCGACTGAAAACGGAGGAGAGGGAGCGGGACGAGGAGGAGAGAGAGGAGGGGGAAGAGGAGCTGGAGGAGGGCGAGGATTCGGACACCGGCTCCCTGACGGGAAACGGAGACTCGGCAACAGACAACCGGGCCCGGTGGAGCGGCAGCCAATACGTCGCAGGGCGGAGGGTAAGGGCAGAGATTATTACCGTTAACCTGTGTGTCGGTGGGCGTGTGGGAGAGCCGTGGCGCGCGCGTGCGTGCGTGCGTGCGTGCTTGCGTGCCATTCAGACTGTCACTCACTTAGAGTTTACTTCATGTCATTGATTAACGTTATCGCTGTTCATCGTAAATAGAGTGAGGAGGAGGCTCAGACCGCATATTAAAATATCTACACTAATCCAAATCAGTCAGGAGGAGTTATTATTAGTTTATTATTTATTTATTTATTATGTGTCGTAATACAGGCCAAAGAACCAGTTCACACAAGTGTTCTGTATCTGGTTGATCGTTTTTTTTTTTTGGAGGAAATCAAAATGTGTAACAACGAGGTTATTTAACCTGAGTTAAATTTAGTATAACAGAGACAATCATACAACAACCAGAATGTATCAACAAAAATCATGTGAGAACCCCCTCTCTGCCCATTGGTCAGAAACGTTTGGGGTGGGGCTAGAAATCCAAACAGGAAGAAGAAGTTCACTATGTGGGAATAGATGACAGGCACCGACTGTCCACAGATAAATGGAGCTCATATTGAATTTGTACCATTTGGTCATTTTACATCCATCCTCATTTTCACAGAATTGCTTTGGTTTGATGTGCACAATCAAAATTAGAATGTTCACCACACATAACCCCTCGCTAGATTGGCGTCTGCTTTACCTTTTGGATGCTACAGTTAAAGCTGTGATGGCCACATTTGGACTTATTTTGGCTTTCAAGAACAGAACAACACAAGCAAGCTCAACAAAAGGCCATTTGGAAAATATGTAGAGTGTTTCTGAGGGTAGTACAACCACTCCATGCTTTGGGCAGCACGTTAGGCTGTTGGCCTTTCCAAAGCTACGTGCAGATGTCAAAGAGCACATCAAAGCCTCACTAAAGTCAGCTGAATGGGTCGTCTTAACGTGTGATGGTTGAGTGTGCAGTGTGTCACTACACTCGTGAAGAATGGCTTCCATTGTCTCGTGCTTTGCAGATGAAGACAATATTCATCAGCCACACTGGTGCTAATGTAGCCTTGCTGCTAACTGATGTGGTCAATAATCAGATAGATCGATCAATAGATATATTGTTCGGTAACGTTGCCACAAGAAGGCTAGCAAATGCTAACACCCTAGTAAAAGTAATTTATATTTGAAAATAACATGTAATGAGTTTTACAAAAGTTCTCCCGCATTGCAACGTCGGATTTTAATTCTATAAAACAACTTGTAAATTTCTGTAATAGATTTCATTTCATTTTAGCTCATATTGTTCTTATTTGTTTTGTGTGGTTAAATTAGTTCATTTTGCGCTTTATTTTTCCACTCACAGAAAGGACAATGTTTACTTTTTATAAAGACAGTAAAACTATTTTGTTTGTTTATTTTTGTGACTGAAAAAATGTGAGAGTGTGGGCATTATTTATTTAAACCAAAATTTTCTCGGCATAATAAAACCCTCAATTATTTTTACTTAGTAAAGATGGTTTCCTGTGCCCGTCTTCAAGTGTTAGCGACCACTGCTTAATACCACCGTAAAGACAGGCAAAAGTTGAATAGTTGCCAAACACTGAGTACTGGTTGCATTAGTCGGTTGATTGATCGTTCGGATAATTGCTAGAACAGTCGATTACCAAAATAATAAGGGAGTTATAAGGTCTACTCCAAACATGTATAGTTTAATTTAAGGGACTTTTTCATGTTGGTTGTTTTGCTCACAAATTGCGTTTGGCCTCTCCGACTGCTACCACCGCTCGCTTTCGTTTTGTACTGAGACGACACAGTGATCATCAAAGAAGAGAAATATGTTGTGTAGGACAACTTGAAGTTGAAACCTTAAGCTGGGCTAGATGTCATCAGGTTTCCTGCCACGCTGAGTAATTATTCTAAATAAAGTAATTCAGACAAAACAAAGGGTTCAGTTCATTCACTTCTCATCAAACAGAGCTCCAGGAAGTGAGTCAGGTTCGCTAAGTGACTGAAAAATCTTCATGCAGATTTATAATGACACGTACTCCTCTTCTTAAGGTTTTCATACATATCCTCCTGGCACTGTGAGGTTAGTTTTGTATGACCAGTGTCGTAACGCTTCACTGTTCCTGTAAATAAGTGTGTGTGCTCGCCTAGTGTTATCACAACCTAAGCAGGTGCCCCCCTCATTCACCATTGCAAATCGTCTTACACTTTGAAGTAATAAAGACGAGTTCCATTGCTTTCTGTAATAATATACAATATTTTATTTGCCACCTTTATTTCTCACAGTGCCTATTTGTGATGATAATAATAATAATAAATACGTCATCCACCTGTAAAAAAAATAACAATACTTGTACCATACTTTTCCATACCACATTCCATATATGTATGTATATATATATACTTTAAAAAGATGGACCGATATATATATATATATATATATTTATTGGATTTTTGGATTTATGAGAAATTTAAGGGAAATTAAAAGCTAACGGTTTAGAAAAATGTGTAATGGGTTCCAGGAATCCTTCTGATAAATTCTCTAGAAATTGATGGTTTAATGCATTTTCTGCATGTTGTATTGAATTATTTCAGCAGCTACTGATAGGAAAAGCCGTATTAAATGTGTCGTCCAAAATCCTTCAAATAACTGGGAACTCTCCTTAAAGTGGACAAAATTACCAATTCCTTACCAGCGTTAAAAGGCGTAAAAGGCTATGCTAAGATTCATTAACAGATATGCAGAGACTGAATTTAATCAGGTCAGCCAGTCAAATTGTATTGGGAGAGCAGAACCAGTACTCAGCCCTAATGTTGCACCGTTCTCAGGCTTTTCAAGCAGTTTAAAGTAAAAGCTGGTGTTTTCTTGGTTTATGAGTGAATGGCTGCATTGTCATCTGTTATCTGTGGGAGTGTTTTAATTGTAAATTGCTCGCTCGTGTGTTTGCTCAGAACTTATCATTGAGTACAGATTCATTGATGTGCAAAAAAGCATTGTCTTAAATGTCAGCGCAGAGGGCAAAAGACTTTTGTCATGTCGGAACAGTCAGAGATGAAATGAGCTTCTGTGGTTTGTATCTCTTATGAGTAAACAACAGCAAGTTCATTTTAGAAGGTCGGTTAAACTGTGCACAGATACAAAAATTGAAGTTAAAAGCTTTTTTTGGCCTCAGAAGGCGGATGTAACATATACGTGTGGCTATCACTGTCAGCCACACTGAATTAGTTTAGTGTGTTTCCTTTCTCACCATCTCACTGTTACAGCATGGGAGGGTTACTAGGGTGACACATACACCCGCGCAGTGCTGAGTGAAGGTGATATCGTCTTGCCGTGTAATCAGCATCACACGCATGTATTCTACTTTGCACACACTCAGGTATGCATGCACATACACCGTTCCACACACATCCTGCCGCCATCTGATCATTAGCTGGTGATTAAAAAGATGGATCGCCTACTTAGGGATGTTCACACACACGCACGAAGGCAGGTACACAGTGTAAGATGACTGCGATTATTGAAGAGAGTGTGAACACTGCAGGCTGAGTCACAGTGCAGCAACAGACAGCGGGTTCATCCTGAGCAGGGAGATCGTAGGATGTGCTGCATTTTAGACATTGAAAATGTCTCTCTTTCTGTCTTAATAATGGCCGTATCTCAGGATGGATCGAGCCGTCTTATGCTGTATCAGCCCAACTGCTTTCTGTAGCTTATGTAACACATTTCCCTCACTCGGACCCACAAAGTTACATAGTTAAGTTTTAAATGATCTATAATGCAGGCAAACACTGGAGACCAACAGATTATATTGTGTGAATTTTTCACATTTTTCTGTGATCATAGGTGTTTTAGTGTTTTTTCAGGGTTCTCCAATCAAAATATCTTATTAATTGTTACCTCTGCCAAAGAGGCTGTTTTCTAATGGAAAACCTTAATGGAAAAAAATCAAAAATGTGTACATTAAATGTGTCTATCAAGTTAAACTGTCAATGGGTGACACCCTGTTTCAGTGTCAATGGAGTCTGAGTCTGGTGGTTGGAAATGAATTTTTCAGGCAGGGCTGCAAAGATACAACTATTACTGTCATCAAGTTTCGATAGCGATGCTGGTTGACAAACCTACAAACACTTTAATGTTTCATGTTTAACCTGTTCCTTTATGTATTAATACACACAATACTTGGCCAAGGGATTGGATTATAAAAATCTAATCTACATAGAAATGCATATTTTGCATGTTATGGCAAATTAAAGGCCAACTTTGAACCCTCATGGAGGGTTCCTTTGAGCCCTGCCAGATTGAGTATCTGGGCTATGTGATTGGGGAGGGGTAATTCAGCCACAGGTGGGGAGGTGGGGAATGTGGAAGCCTTCCAGGCTTTTCCTGTCCTGACCACCAAGAGGAAGGTGAGATCGTTCCGGACCCGGTGGGGTGATACAGGCACTTTGTCTCCAATTTCTCCACACAAGCAGCTGTGGTGTCAAACCTCAGCGAAAAGTCAGCACCAGCAAAGCTGCAATGACCCGAGGAATGTAGCAGTGCCATCAGACCTGAAGGCTGCTCTGTGTGGGGATGTGGTTCTCCAGGGTCCTGACATTTCCAAGCCATTCACCCTCCAGACAGATGCCCCTGGTGTGGGCTGGGGGTTGTTTTAATGCAGGGACATGGAGGTGAGCAGAGAGCTATTGCTGTCCTTATCAGGACGTTGCCCCTGTGAGACCAGGTCTTCCGCGGTGGAGACGTGGTGCCTGACAGTGGAGTGGGTGATGGGCTCCTTCCACACGAATCTTTTGTGAAGGAACTCTGTGTCAGAGAGAGAAAACAAAGCCCGAGTCACAAGGGTTGGTGTTTTCTAGTTGGCTGAACACGCTAGGGATTGTAATGATTAAGAATAGTGTATACATTTAAATTTACTCTTGCACTCTTAAAGTCATTTTCCCATAGGTGTATCAATAGACACCAATTTGTACTGGATGATATTTCGATCATTTGTTTGCTACTACCAGCATTTTAGTACTCCCATACAGAGACATAATGTGACGGTGCAGTGATGGACCACAATGGACCTTTTACAGAATATGCTTAAAATAATGAGCTCTATTACTATGCTATAATATCAGACATCACACAAAAATAGATTCATGGACATTGACTGGACTCATCTTGGTATAGTGTATTTTGTCTTGATTTGATTTTAGTCATCTGATGTTATGTGAGCGGTTTTACATTGTCTCCTGGAACTAAGCTGAACTGAAACTGACCGTTAGCTGCAAACATTGCGTAAGGACTTGTTCCCTTGGTTTGTTAGCTAAAGCTTTTATTTTGTTACTATGTGAGTAGATAATGACGGCATGTCGGGCTCACAGTAGGCTAAAGATGGCTCAGCCTCAGTTCTGTATTCTACCATAAACTCAGAATGATAACAGAGCAAAGAGGAAGTGGAAAAAAGTGAGACAGTAACACTTCAGGATGTGGTATGAGACGCACCTGAGAGCAATGTTAGGAAGATGGAATCAAATGGAAACACATTTTAGATGTATAGAAACAACTATTGGAATTCAATCTGTCCAGCTGAAATGCCTCTGGTTACTAAGTGTAAATGCAGGAGTATCTGAGTGTTATCCATAAAATCAAGAAGACTTAGATCACTGATGGGGGTGAGCCTGATCAGGGCTTGTATGTATAGAGAGTTTTCACACGATGCCACCAAATAGGGCCACATAAGAAGTTTCGTATCATGGAGGTTCACTGTATCACATGTGCACCAGTGTGTGTTCTCTGCTGCTTTTGACTGGTTTACACTAAACGATGGTGCAGTTTTGGAATTTTACTTTTTATTTCTAATTTTAAATAACCAATAATGTATCTTCTCATGCCATTAATCTAGTGTACTTTTTGATAGAAAAAAGGCTCATCCTGTTCTTTTTTTGTGGGACTCAGGCTTTCTGTATACCAACTCTGACATTTGAATTCTTCCTTTAATTAACTTTATTCCAAAGCGATTCATACAAACCAGCTGTGTTCATGGAACATAACCTGAATGTGGAAAAGTGAATCGGTTATTTTCAAAAAAGAGGCCCGACCTAAGACTGACCCTAATCCTAAATGGGTTGGCTCATACAGGCAGAGAGACACAGTGAGGACGCCAACATTGGCGGCAGTGTGTTGCTCCACCAATTAACCGGCTTTTCTTTCAACTTGATGCTCACATCATAAAAGAACACCACCGTTTGTCCTGCTCCTCCAAGTATATTGTCTTTTGTAGTGATCAGGATGCACCATCATACAGTAACTGATAACAAATTGACACACAGATCCAAAGCTGTGATACAACAGCACACAACCTATCCTGAACCCATTAGACTGGGCAGAACTTGGATCTGACTTGGCTTAGGTCACAGTCAGTTTGATTAACACAACAGCCCGATGATCAACGTGTCGTTATTAGTATCGTCATTATTAATTATTTGATCCTGATAATTCTTAAGTTAAGTAGAATATATTTTATGTGGTTGTCATTTCAGCATTGTGACATTATTATTATTTATAATTATTTAATATCATGGAACTTTAACGTGTTCATTGTTACTGTCTTATTTTAATATAATCTCACCACATTATAATCTCCATTTGGTTTTACTCTGAAGTATTGATGGTATCTGCTCGAACAATCCAGGATTAGTGGGGCGAGCAGGTCAGAGAATTCCAGCAGGTAATGGAATGTATCCCGGTAACTCCAGCTTCGGGGCCTGTGCTGTTGAAAGTTTGATGCCCAGGTTAAAGCCCAAGCTTCATTTTAGTATCCGACACTGTGTGTGTCTGTGTGTGTGCTTTGTGTTTTTGTATCCCCCAGTAGTCCTCAGAAGAGTGACAATGTTCCTCCTGGACAGGTCGCCAGGGGGATTTATGAATGTGGTCTAAATCTGGATTAAAAACGTCCAATTCCACATCCGTGTTATTCCTGTTTACACTGTCATTATGCAGACGTGAACACAGAGTAATTCACTGGACTTAGCTCCAGTTAGCCTGGTGTAAGTGTAAACATAGAGCATAATGTCTCAAAAGACAAGAAAAGAATGAAAGAGCCTCACATTGCTTTGGTAACAGGTAACCTGAGACATTTTGTTGTCCTTCACAGTGAAGGAGTTGCATAAAAAGAACTCCAATTATTAAGGATTGCTTGCAAAGATCCTGTTCTTGTTCACCAGTCTGTTCTTTTGTCTTGTCATTCATGATTGGAAGAAAATCCCTACAGTCACACCAATATTTCTGGAAGCAAAAGTTAACACTAAGTTCCTTTAATTTGAATGGTGTGGGATGTCATTACAGTAAATTAAGTAAAAAATGGCGTGTTTGAAACAGAGTAAGGAACCAGCCTGGCCAGCTTGTTTTTTCACTGCAAACACACAGATGAGCCGTCTGTCTCTATAAATAGACGAAAAGGAATGTCAATGTGAGAGAGAAGGACAAAAAGAGTGAGGATGGGGGAAGGGATAATAGCAGGAGACTGAAATAAGAACGAGAAGGAGTGTGATGAAAGTTAGAATAAACGGATGACCGACATACCAAAATCATTCATGCAGTCTGATCACATCAAATTTGATGCGTGTCAGATTTGGGATGCTCGTCACATTGCTGCTACGACTCATCTGCTCTGGTTTGTCAGTGTGGGATGGAGCAGCAGTCACGCTAAGATTTTGGTCATGTGTGTCTCTGGTTGTCCGTGCCCCCATTTCTCTTTGTCTCTCTCTGTCTCTCTCTGTCTTCGCCTGTCTTTTCCCAAATCCATAAGTGGCAGGAAGTGTTTTGTGTTTTTCCCCGGCACTGTTATTCAGTAACCTCCTTGTTCCCATCAGTCTTTTATTTTTTATCAAAGCGGATAAGTCAGACCCGATTTGTTTTGTGTTGCTCGTGATTCTATCAAAGTGGAGCGCTGACCCACAAACACGGCCTGTTCACTTCTGATACAAGTTTCTCGGCAACCATTTGAAGCTCCGTGCTGCAGATTTGACTGAGGTCATGTATGTTCAGCCTGTTTCCTCTAATGCGGTCTCTACTCTGCCTTTTTAAAAAGGCATCAGTTAATCAGTTAAACAAGAGATAATAAATCTGTGTATTTGTATGCTCTGTATACTCTTTTTTGATAAGCATATCGTCTCACGAACAGAGCTTTATGACAACTGTTGTGTTTTTCCATGAGTAAAGGTTACTTATGTAAATGCAGCTGCAAGAACGGCAGGAGGGTCACTGTGGGTTAGGGACAGTCATTCGAGGACAATAAAAAATTTACCAAAATAAGAGCTTTCACAATTCAGTTAACATATCACCTCCATCAAAAGGTCTGTTTTCATCCATGTTTGTTTGTTAGTAGGATTACTCCAAAATTATCGATTGATTTTAAATGAAATTTGGTGAGCAAAATGTGAGTAAGGGACTTTGGAGGTTGAGGAAAAGTGCAAAAGTGTCCTAATTATTGACAACTCTGCATGTTTACTCATACACAATACTATTATTTTCTCAATGATTAAGGCAAAAATGTGAGCAAGACTTGTACATGAAAACCTATAGAGTTGCCTTATATGTGTTTTTACATGTATTCATGCTGGAATAAGCATTTAAAATGTATATTTATATTATATATGTATATTTACATACAAGAAGTTACAATCACATGAGTAAGCTCATTTTATGCGTCATTTAATTAATTAAATGTCCGTGTTAACACAATGTTTGATAGTTTAGAATTACCTCATGGGTAAAAAATAACAGCTGTGATCAGATCAGTGAGTTGCTCTTCACTCCCATCATGAGCACATAAAAGGATCAAAATATCCGAACAAACTTTGCAGATCACCCACAGCTTAATTTGAATCTGCACTCTGTATTGTGATGTTTTTAAGTAAAATACAGTGCCTCCCTATGGACAGGTCGGCCTCACTCCTCCAATTCTCTGCTGGAAGTAGCATATTTAGGTATTTGTCTGGAAAATCATTTTATGACGTGCATACATGCTTTCAAAGTTATTCTGATACCACTGACGTCATTACATATTTGGTATGTTTGTTTGTGTTGCAGGATAGTGGGGAAGACTCTCATCGTATCTCTCCCAGTCCTGTGGTCCATGTCAGAGGTCTGTGTGAGGCTGTGGTGGAAGCAGACCTGATAGACGCTCTGGAGAAGTTTGGATCCATATGGTGAGACAGACGCACGGGACTTTGAATTTTCAGTAAATCTGGTTTCCATTTTAATCCATTTAAGCATTAAAATGTATTAGACCAGAACTGTGGTTGGGATCTGAGATCCATTTTGGAAGATCAAACTGATCTAAAACACTTTGCTACCATGCTATTCTTATCTTTGCTGCGTCTCGTTTTGTGTGGGGTTTTGGACGTCACGGCACCGTGGTGCAGCTGTGAGAGGGGCGTGGGTTGGTGAGTCAGACAGCAGCAGCAGACGTCAACACAAAGCAGTCCAAAGTATAGATGCAGTTGACAAAGGAGGAGAACGTCACCTCCGTCAGCAGGGAAAACGATGTGCAAGCGCAGACTGAAGTAGTCGTGTGGCACAGTGTATAAGGATAAGGATGTTGAAAATCTGTGTGCAGCCAGTATTGTTCTGGTTATGTTCTGTGCAGTATTAAATGTTTAAAAAGTCACTGAATGACTCTACGTTCAGTTTAAGTGAATCTCTATGCTTACATCACCTAAATCTTGTCACTCAATTATAAAAGATGTGATCTAGCTGGGTTGGTGTAGCTTCTAGATGTTTACTAGTATCTACGTAGTAGGTAGTCTGCCTTTGAGTACGGGCAGCTACGATTTTTTCCTCATACTTCTTCTCTTCCTTGATACGATTGGTCTTTTTTTACTTTTTTGGTTGGTATTATTTCGTGTTTGGCTCTCATTCACATTAGCTGCAATTGGGAGGTCTTTGTTTTCCAGTGTGGAGCTCACACCCACACACTGACGATGTGACACAGACTGCATCTATGGCTGCATTTCCCTCAGCTGGGAGAATACGGCAAAACGCTTTAAACGCAGTGCTAAGCTCATGCATAAACGTAGTTGAACATCTAACCAAACAACCACGGTCGCATCACGATGAATAATTAATTTGTAGCTGATTTGTACACGCAAGGACGCCATCATATAGTTTGCATTTGTACATTTGTATCACAATATGAGCATCATTCACACAAAGGTACTTTGGGCGCACGGTGTAAAAAATGTTACAGATTGTGAATCGTTGCAGTTTCCTGAGAAGAGCTGCAGGAAACAGCACGATGTGTTACCCATGTAAACCCACACACATTTGCACAGATGTGAATTTCAACCAACATATTTATCACTTTGTGTTCTCTAAATTCTTTGTTTCATACATGTTCAGTCATTTTGTACATGTTCTGTCATGATTATGCTTCCGAAATCTACAAAATAAACAATGCAGGTGCTGAAACAATCTGCAAAAGAACATGGTACAAACAAGTAGAATTATTCAATGGAGAAATAGGATCTGTTTTCTATTAAATAAAATATGTTTATTATGATGATTATTATTACTATCATTATTCTGGATATTAATAGTGTTGTTCTTTATAATAATAACAATAATAACGTCGTACAACGTTTTACAACCAGTGATGCCCACAACACTCCAATAAAATAAAACTACAGTGTGAGTTTGCTGGTCCACGTCCGAGAAGAGAAATCATTGTGTTGTACCACTCACTGCTATGTCCAGTATGTGTACTGGGGGCCAGTTAGATTAGTGTAATTGTTGTGAATTTTATTGATTTCTTTCTCCGCAGCGCTGTGTGTTATGAATAATTCACAGTGCTTTTAAATGTAGTAAGATGTTAGTTTTCCTTTGAAGAAAACCAGCTAAATACCAGGATTTAAAAATGGCAGCTCGTGTCTCGCCAGCTGGAATTGACTCCATTGACAACCCTGACAGGTCTGTATGAATGGGCGACATCCCAACCTCGCCAGACTGGAGCTAAGAGGCTGACATAAAAGTTATGACCTAAAAAGACACTTGATGAAAATAAGCTCTGACTGTGCTGTTAAGCATTGTTGGTAGCTTTACAATACGTTATTTTGAAGCTTAATAGTATTTGTGGCAAACTTTTATCATCATGCATAAGGAGCCTAAATAAGCAATGAAGGAAATCAAAACAACTTTAATGTGCAGAGCTTCGTAGGCACGGTCTTTTGTGGTTTGTCAACGGAATCACTCCCTTGGCTGGTCGGTAACCAGCTGTAACCAGCCCTGGCACCGTGTTGTTGGAAATGATGGTCTGAGGTTCTGTTTGAAACGGGTTTCAACAGCAGCGTCTGTATCCTGTCTTTGTGCCAGTTATGTGATGATGATGCCCTTTAAGCGTCAGGCCCTGGTGGAGTTCTCAGCAGTGGAGAGTGCTGACCGCTGTGTGTCCTGTGGAGCCAAGGAACCTGTATACATCGCAGGTTTGATTCCAGGCTTTTATTCGGAGAACAGATGGAAGCTTTGATGGACTGTGGAATATTGCTGTCATTCGTTTATTTGTTCTTCCACTCATCAGGACAGCAGGCCTACTTTAATTACTCCACGTCCAAGCGAATCACACGGCCAACCAACGCTGACAACCCCAACAGTGGCAATAAAGTCCTCCTGCTATCCATACAGAACCCTCTGTACCCCATAACCACGGTAAACACACGCACACACACACACCCACAGGATTGGGGACACATTTCTTAATACTTGTCTCCTGGATCTTTCTGAACTTCGATTTCAGTGAAATTTTCTCTGTAAGTGCGAATCTTGAAGGAAGAGTTGCTCAGATTTTGAGGTAGATCTGGATCACAATCTCAATCCCACTTTTTTTGTATCCTGCAATGGGCTACTAATGTGTGCAGATCCAGATGTAGAGCCACATATCTGGTAAATAATAAGTGTAAGATGAATGAAAGGTCATGAATGAAAAAGATAACATCTTTAATCAGTAAACCAGAAGATCTTTAACACAATATGAACTTTAAAAACTCCCACAGTTCCTCCTGCCATGATTCTTGTAGCCATTAAAGAGATTTGTGGAACGAAAAGTATGTTATTTATTTTCCTGTCAGAGTAGGTTTATTGAACATTCTGTCTGCACTCACGCTGCATGCTTGTCCCACCTCACACTCTGCACTATCATCACTTTCATCTCGCTCTCGCTCTCTCTCTCTCTCTCTCTCTTTCTCTTTCTCTTTCCGTCGGGCTCACAGTGCAGTTTTATGGCAGTCTAATGAATATTTGACAACGTGAAATGGGAAACAAATCTCAAACTCTAATTCTTATGGTATTGTATTTACATTTAATGCATTTTTGAGGACTTTGCATTAATAAAGCAGATGACAAAGTACACTTCATTTCACCTTCGAACATAAAAACCGTCTTGGCTCTGGGTCGTTGTTGTGCAGCCGTAAACTGACGTTTCACAAAAGCAAGATTTCCTGTTGTGCAAAAAGCAGATAGTGGAAGTCTGCAAGTTCATTGCAACTCATTTGATTTGATTTGTTGATTTCGTATCAGAACTCTGTGTGAATGATGACACCAGACATCATGCACACTTTAATAGCAGATTATAGCTATGTTCCATTCACAGTTACAAATAAGATTCAAAAAATATTGCAAATATTGCAAAAAGAAAATGGAGCTGCATTTCCTTCACCTGTGTTACCAAATAAAATTCATTGTTGACCTTCCCAGATTCGACCTCCAGACTGTGGTTGGAACGGACAGTCAGATCTGAACAATATTTGATGACGGACAAAACGTGATACATATAAAGATTTGAGTATGCTCATTCCTGAATTAATGGAAAACAGAAATGTAAAAATGGGCTTTTCTGTAAACTCTTCTCCAACCTCGTTTGTTGTTGTCTTTGCCCAGTAGTTCCTGGTAAATGTAGCATCTGTATCTGTCAATCAAAACCTTTCACCTGAAACACAGCTTTTGGCTGCCTGGCCTGAAGATGTACGGGTCATAATTGTGGTGTAAATTCTGCAGGGCAACAATTTTTTATCAATTACTCAACTGTATTTTGTAAATATTCTGGATTATGCTTTTTCTTATCTGTAGGATGTTCTGTACACAGTGTGTAACCCCATTGGCAGTGTGCTAAGGATCGTCATCTTTAAACGAAATGGAATCCAGGCCATGGTTGAGTATCCTTTATCTGTGTGTGTATGTGTGTATGTGTGCGCTCTGTATTATGCTGTCCTCTCCTTAACCCTGGCCCTGCAGGTTTGAGTCGGTTCAGTGTGCTCAGAAGGCTAAAGCAGCTCTTAATGGAGCTGATATCTACGCTGGCTGCTGCACACTTAAGATTGAATACGCACGGGTAAGAGCCAACACACACAAATACAAGAAACAGCTCAAAACTATCGTGGAACGGGTTATAGTCATGAATAACCAGGAAGTCATGGAATATGAACACGTTTTACAGGTCTGGAAGTGTTTTGGAATGAACCAGGCCAAAAGTTCAGAGTTTTATAAGTGACGGAAATTCCATGAGATAAGATAAGACAGACAGTATACAAGGTCTAGGAAATCTAGGAAATAGAGAAATCCAGTTTATATTAATAATCAATACATAGATAGATAAACAGTCTGAGGTACATGCACATGTATTGCGACAAACCACTACAGTACTTTAGTGGTGTGTGTATTGAAGCTACACGTTAGCTACATGTTTATTAGCAGCAAAATATCCACATTATGATCATAAGTCAAGCTGGAACCTAAGAAGTAAAAATCTATGTATTTCCGAGAAATCTGCTCTTGTATTATCGAAGGAAACCAAATAAACATTAACAGAAAAATGTGCTTTTGATAATGCCTGGTTGCCACGAGAGGACACAGGATGTGTTGATCTTACAAGTTTGGGATTCTTCAAGTAGCTGTCCACACTTGCATTAGTTCAGTTTACAGTGGGATAGTAGTTGTAGAGTTGTTCCACCATGTAGAGGTCATGCAAAAGTTTTGGCGTGTCAATTTCTCCAGCAAGTAGTGATTGTGTGTTTTGGAACTTAAAATGGCCACAATGGGAATACGTACGTTTTCATTGGCCTCGTTTGTATATCGAAAGCAGCATGCTAATTTTGAGGAAGGTTACTGAAGTCATTGTGTAAAGTGTTCAGGTAACTCACTGTTTCCTGCATCTCATTGAAGCAGCTGAGCGTTAATGTCTTATATATTGACTTAAAGATTTTTGTTGGCATTTCTGCATTTTGAAATGCAAAAATTTATTTATTAGATAGCTATGAGAATTCCTGTTCATGTAAAATTGAATGAGATAAAAATGTAGCTGCTGCTGTATCACTTAATTTGTGTCTCAACAGCCAACACGCCTGAATGTAATTAAGAACGACAATGAGAGCTGGGACTACACTAAACCCTACTTGGTCCGGAGAGGTAAGACACACCTCCTCTTCCTCATTAGTGACACTGTGTCTGCTCAGCGGTCTGGGGAGACCCAACGTTTTGCAATGGTGTACATGGGAAATGCTATGAACCTGTTGGTGGGTAGGACCCTTCTCTCAATAGAAAAGGGTCATTTCACACCACTGGGGTCATCGTCAAGTCGTTTTACACAAACAGATAAGCGTCCGAGTGTAGTGTCCTAAACAGTCTGGACTGTAGACCTCCATCACACTGAGACTCCTCCACGTCCCGTCTTTCCTGCTCCAATCAAAACACTCTCACTACTGCCGATCACCGGTCTCTCACCAGCCTGCACCTCCGCCTTCCTGGAGAGAAAAACAAAACAGAGCGAAAGACAAAAGAGGGATGGACATCAGGCTGACCATGCACAGCAACTTTCTTCCATCTTCACCTTCTTCAACCCAGAGAGAGAAAAGGGAACAGAGAGGGAGAAAAAGAGGTGGAGAGGGACCGTAATTCTCACCGCCACACAGCTGCTGCTTCAACATGCCCAGGAGGCCACAGCGCCACCTCTGTCAGGAGGACTATCTCACTGATAGTTATCTGTCTATGATACCTATTATACCACAGTACACCTAGTCTCACCAGGTCAGAGATCTGTCCACAAAAAGCCGTCATCATTCTCGTCAGCTCTTTCTGAATGACACTGCATGGAAACGAACAAGAGTTGCATCTTGATATAACCTGTCAATGTTGTTTTCTGGATGGACAAGAAGCTCTGACCGTGTGAGACTACAGTACACCAGACCGACTGAATCTGGCTCTTCTGAATCCGCTGCTGCTGTACACTCACACACTTGCATGGATCTACATCCACATCTTTTTACATGGTGTTGATTGGCATATTTTTGACATGAAGATGATCTTGAGCTTCATTTAAAACATGGCAGACATTGAATGACACCACCATCTGTAGATGTGGAGAGAATGATGAAAAGAATCATTAATCGATAATCCACAGTGGTATTGTACAGCAGCAGCCATACTTATCAGCATCTTTGTGTTTAGCGTCTGCGTGCTGACGTTACAGTTGGGATGAGTTTGTTCTTTCAATTCAGCCAATTCAGGAAATGACATGTAATGTAGATAATATCAGTTAGTAACATTTAATAGTCTGTCCGTTCCTGAGAAATAACACCCAACCTGGGATCCAAAGCCAGTTAGGCCCAAAATCAAAATTATATCCAGTGAGGTCCCATGCTGTTGTCTCAAGTGTCTCAATCTGCGTTCTACCTGAGTGGATCCGGGCTTGAAATTTACTTTAAGAGAGCACAATGACGTTCTTTGCTGAAATGAAGAACAAGCTTGCTGGAGCACAGTGGCTGAATGCTGCTGTCACCTCTGTTTAGGTTTTGTGTCATTTTTTGATTGGGTCTAATCCTATCAGATGTAAGATTAAATGTTAGTCTCTCTACCTCGGTTCACTGGACTTCCTCCTTTGAGACAAACAAAACCAGAAAAAGGAAGGGTTCATAGCATTTTGTCAATATTGTTCCTCTTTTATATAGTCATTGAAAATATTTTTCTTTTGTCTTTCTTAATATCTTCAGATAAAATGCATATTGGACGTTTACGTGAGTTAGAAAATTTGGTATCTGACAGCAGGATGAGACAAACCATGCTTAGAACATCTTCTCTTTAGACATTTAAAGAGGGAAATGATAGAACAAAAACGCACATACAAAGATGTCCACTAAATTATAACGTGTATCTCTTACCGTGTGTAAATAGCTACAAGTAGTACCATGTTTTGCATTATTTATGTTGCGATACATTGCAATACAAATATTTAATGTTTCAGAGTAATCATGTCATCTTCTTTAAGGGTAATTATTGTATTTCCCTTGAGCTACATCCATTTTTGACTAGAGGCAAGGTTGTGTCATCGCCTTCAAACACATTTTTGCTTGACTTGGCCACAGTCAAACAAAAGCTTCAGAATTTCAAATCCAGGGAACTTAAAGTACACAGACACTTAAGATAAATAAAGACTAATGTCACTTTCAGTTGTGCTTCTGTGCATAAAATAGACATCAACTAGAGTTGAGAGTCTAAGCCGCAAATATTGCGAAATCATGTGATTCAGACTTCCTCAGGCGTATGTAATGCATGGGAGGCGTGGATTGGAACGTAAATGTTGCAACTGACTTTGGTGCAAATTAAAGACCATTCTGAACAAACCACACACCACAGGATAATCGTGACCGACAAAACACTAGAGCTTTACTAACGGCTGTTGGAAGAGGAAAACAAAAACCCGGTCATCGTGCTGTGTCTATCACGTCTTACACGTTTTCAGTTGTACAACTGGTTTTATGAAGAAATATTCCTGAAATGACTGAAAGAACTTTGAACTGATTCCAACTGTCCTCCAAAGGCAATCTGTGATGAATGAATTCCTACTGAAAGTGAAGTGTTTTTATTGGAGGCACCTCGAGGACAGAGACAGAAACATTGACCAGTCTGTGTGATTTACTGGTTCTTCCCTTCTTTACCTCCCTCATGTGGTTGCCACCTGCTTTTCATCACCACCTTCCTCTCATCCCCTCTGCTGCTTTCCTCTCTTCTTCCCTCCTATCCACTCATCACTTGTCATTGTTCCAATTATGCCCTTTTTCCCCACCTTTCCCTTCATCTGTGTCTCCTTCCTCCAGCGCCCCTCCCCTCTTCCCCATCAAATCCTCCTCATCCTCGTCTCTATTGTGCTCTGTTGCTTTCCAGCCTTTTCTATTCCTCTCCTCCATTGTGTCATTTTCTGCTTTCATTCTCATTTGTGTAATCTGCTGAGAGTGTTTATGCTCATGATGATGCAGATTATCTTACCTCACATAAAGTCCGGGCCAAGACCACAAAAAGTTATGACATCAGCCTCTTCTCTGAACTGCCTGAAACCAATTGATAATTCATACCAATCAGGACATTTTTACACTTGACCTGTCTAGAAAGTCTAAGGAATGACCCAATACATCTCTCATTTTGGAGAACACAGCAAGAGAGAACGTGTTTAGACTTGAAATGGCTCACAATCCTCTGTTTGCCACTGTTCCAATAACGTTACGCAATTTATGTGAGGGAAAGAAATAAATCAATATTCAAATATTGATTTGAGGAACTGAAAGCGGTCAAGATTTACGGAGATTTCCTTGTTAGTTTTATTCATGAATGGCATCATCGAAACTGACAAGCATTTCCTCAAAATGCTTGTCACAAATGAATGTCACAGAGGCTGCACAGGAGGGGTGCGTATGTGTGAAACACTCACAGAGTCTCACTGCAGCGTAGACCACAAACATGCATTGTTCCCAGTAACTTTTAAGACATCTCATCATCGCGGCGTTTGATTGTGACTCATTTTCACATTATAAGTGCATTCTTATGAAACAACTCAGACCGCCCGCTCCGCATACATCAGTAAATACCACTCGAATCCAAAACTAAGTCCTCCTGCACGTGTAGTCAGAAGAAGCCGATCTTGTTGAGGAGCTCAAATGTAGAAAACTGTTGCCGTGGTGACCAACCAGACTTGCTCTACATGCCTGTGAAATGTTATGTGTGGTGTGAAGGTCAGCATGGATGGCCGTCACGCTGCCTGGATTATCTCCAGCTCTTCTCATTTTTCACCACCTGCCTGCCCGTCTGTGAGTGTGTGTGGGAGAGAGTGTGCGAGTGTGTATCACTGCTTCCTTCTCTGTAACCTCAGGGTGCCTCGGTTCTCTGCAGCACTGTATATTTCATGTAATTTGACCATTGCTGTGTATGATTTTGGATTATTGATTAAATGTGTTGTAGTGAGAGCTGCAGTGATGTTTTATTGTTATGATGATGATGTAATGCAGGTTGATGTTCTTTGGTGCTGAGGGAGAAAAAGAGAAAGCTTCCTGTCTGAAGCTGTACAGGTACAGTGTCTCTTATACCTCTCTCACTTGTCTCTATCATCTTCTACCTGAAAAAAACCAAAACACATTAAAGATGGTTATTGAAGTGACTTCTGTCATCATCATAACACATTTTATGATTGTAAGAGCAACATGTTTAGCAAAACCCCAAATTGCAAAACAAGTAAATATCTGCAACAGAGCTAACTGTCACCAAGATATATGTAGTACATAGTATTTGCTATTGTGTTTAATTATAAATATCTCATGTGTAAGTGGATGAGTGGATACTGAAGATATGTGTACCCAGTTATAAATGTGATTTGACATTTGAATGGTGTGAGATGGACGGCTACTACATTTGCATACACACTATACCTTGAAACTTTGTTCTGTGATGAAGACGACAAAGGTCCAGCGGGTGAAGACATGCATGCAGACGTGTCTTACGCTGATGACAGTGTTCACACGCAGACACAATGGACACCTCTTACATGGGGTATATTTATGGATATTTCAATCTAATGATGGTGTGTACATGAAGTTTGAAAAAACGTACTCATTCCCTTATTTGAGTAAAGTCAGAGTTTTAACCTGCATGAAAACGTACAACGCACTTTCTGCTGGATGATGTTGGTGTTTTTGACTTGTGGGTGTATTTTTTCTCATGGATGTTACCCAGCTGTAAAGATTGTATTCATACTTGTATAGTTGTGACTGAGATCTCATGGTTCCTAAACAGTATTTATTTAAGTTTGGGATTTGATGTAGTTTTCTGGGTATGGAGAAGTACGGAAAATCTTTTGGTGTCTCTGACTAGTGTTGACATTCTTAATTTAATTGTTAAGCTTTTTCATAAAACAACTGAGAAATAACTGGCTCGCCAAGAGGGGAGTGCAAGTTTTCACTGGCCTGGTTTGGCAGTGCCAAATATTCCAGTGATTCGGTGAAGCATTCCAAATGTGAAAGGAAAGCAACATTTTTAGTGAACTTGAAAGTCATTGTGTGAAGTTTTCAGGCCTGTCACAGTTCCCGACATGACGTGGAATCAACCAAGCATAACTGTGTTACATATTGATTTTTAATCCATTCAGAATAATGATCTATTCAGATGATGTGATAAAAAAAATGGTCAGAATGACCGTAAAATCTACAGCTGCTGCTAGGAAAGTAGAAGTTACTGATTTTGTTGCTCAATCCACAGCCAAATTAAACTCATATGTTCTTAGTCAGCCTGTGAAGATACTCTTACGTGATCTTTGTGAAGTGAAATGTGATATTTCCAGCATAAGATAACTTGTCATGGATTTATGATTTGGAAGACACAATTTGTACTTACAAGTTGTGATGTGATTCATAAAAGTGAGTCAAAACAATTTTTTTATGCAAATTATAACATGATGTTATTGACATTATTTTCTTTAGTAAGTTTTTAATTTGATTGATTGATTGAAAAATGAGACCCCATTGATGTGAGCGTCTTCTTCGGTTCTGTGGACGCCTCTGACCTGGGTGGGGACACGGTTATGTTTTGGGGAAACGCTGGTTGGTTGATATCTGAGCAGCAAGTAAACAGCAGACAAGTGTTAATGCCTTACACCCGACACCTCCAGTCTGCTCCACACCAGTCAGTGGAACTTAAGGAGCCTTTTGGATGAATGAAGAAATGTCTTCAATCATGTCCTCCAAGTCAGTGACTGAACTTTAACCTCTTAGGACCTCTGTCTGTGTTTCAGACCGTGGAAAGGGCAGGCAAAGACAGGCCATATTAGGAGAACACCCTTCATCCTACACTGACAATGGCTATGGTAAGCTGTGCAAACCCACACACACACATACACACACACACTTACAGTGGTAACTAGATCTGCTGTGTTACACAAGGCTGCTACTTAATCTACATTCCTCGTGTGAATCTGCATTCTCTACATGTGAAACACGACACACACTCACAGAGCTTTGGGAGTAAGGTACCCATCATGCCTCATGGATTGGGGCGTGGCCGCATGTACGCCTTCATGAACCTGATCCCTGCCTGTTACACTGCAGGCGTACACACTGTCGGTGTGTGTCCTAAATGCTGTGTTCAGGTTAATACATTATGTATTTGGGGCGTTATGCATGACCACAAGGACTGTGACCGTGGGCAGGAGGAATGCAGATTCATTCCAATACAGATGAACTGATTTATCATTGATTTTTATCACCTGGGAGAAGCTACGTGCTGTCCTTTGAAATAATTTAATCATTTGCCAAGAACTAGAATCAGAGGAGATAACTGATGCTTTTATTATGATAGATCACAGCAGCTATATTATATGAAATTAAATTTTCACACGCCTCTTCTTAGTCGCCTTTCTCCCACTCATTAATTAGTTTACAGGTCCAACACAGAGCTGCAAGTGGATGCATTTATACAAACAAATCGTATAATTTTAATGCCGCAAAACTGAAGGGTTGCACTGACGTAACATATAAGGTCTCCAGCTACACGACCATTACAACTTAGACATGATGTAAAAAAATAGGCCTGTATTCAGATGGTGACTTTTTATCTTGCTGTTGCTTCTAATACAGCGTCAGTGTTGGATATGTCACAGATACGTTACCAGAATAATGACATCTGATGATGGGACACCTGGCATCATCATTTGTTATCGTTATCTCTTCAGGTCCACCCTGCCCCCTGCTGCCTCTGCCTGGTAACAGCAGGTACAAACTCACCTCGGTGGACGTCCCAGACATGGTGTCCTACCCACTGCCACAGTCATCCTCCTCATACTCTGGCCACGCCCCCAGTTCGGTTGCCATGGTGAGCGGCCTCCATCCATCCAAGATGAACTGCACTCGCATCTTCAACCTTTTCTGCTTGTATGGCAACATTGAAAAAGTAGGTACAGTACATACAGTAAACCGTGTGTGTGTATGTGTTGGGGGGCATGGAGTTTCTACAAGGTGTAGGATATTTTTTATTAATACAGCAAAAGGTATGTGTCTTAATGTAACCACTATTTACGATGGAGACATGTGACGCTGGTGCAGGTACTCAGGTACTCGGGTACTCGGGTACTCAGAGCTCTGTCATGGCAGGTACAGCTACAGTTAAGCTACTGATAGAGGAGCATTAAGTCCAAATCACATCCAAAAGTTTTATTATCTGGTCTGTTGTCACTATTGTATGTAACAGTGTGTTGCTTAGGTACAACATTAATGTTATTTTACCATTTTCTATGAGTGTGTGTGTGTGTGTGTGTGTGTGTGGAAAAGAGAGAGAGAGAGAGAGAGAGCGAGTATATGAGACTACATGTTGTTGTTCTGCTCTGGTGTCTGTATTTGATCATCATGTTTGTGTGTGTGTGTGTGTGTATGTGTGCCTGATTTCAGGTTAAGTTTATGAAGAGTGTTCCTGGTACAGCGTTGGTGGAAATGGGGGATGAGTATGCTGTGGACAGAGCCATCACACACCTCAACAGCATCAAGGTGTTTGGAAAAAGACTCAACGTATGGTGAGAAGATGCACACATACACACACAAACACACACGCATGCGTGCGTGCTTGCACAAATATAAAGGTGTCATATGTTCAACACTTGTTGTGTGCTGTGCTGTGCTGTCCTGTGTCAGTGTGTCTAAGCAGCACGCAGTGATTCCCAGCCAGGTGTTTGAGTTGGAGGATGGCAGCAGCAGCTATAAGGATTTTGCCATGACCAGGAACAATCGCTTCAGCAGTGCAGGCCAGGCCTCCAAGAACATCATCCAACCCCCGTCTGCAGTACTGCACTACTACAACGTCCCACCATGCATTTCACAGGATCATTTACTGAGGGTATGCTAATTCTTACACACATCGTCATTCCTCTCTAAGACGACAGTAAGATTGATGAAATGAACAGAGAGGAGAGAATCATACGAAGGTTGAATCCACCTGTGCTTTTGATCGTACTTGTAAAATCTACAGCGTGAATGAATGAAAGAATTTGTCAAATTGATGACCCATAATCCCTTACAGGATTATAAGAAATAATAATTACAACCAAGATGAATACTTTGCATATTACTTCCTTCTACCACATTGTATATAATAGAGGAGAAAAAAAACAAGACCAAGTTATAGAAAACAGAAAATGAACAAAAACATGACGTATAAGTGGCTCTGTTAGTCCTGTCCCACACTGGACCATGACTGCATGGGTCAAATTCAAGAGGACACATTTCCACACTCATATCTATGAAGTTTAAAGCCGTTGTTAATAATCCAACTGAACTTGTTAAAGTCTTATTTTCATTTCCATTTGAATCAGTCACCCATATCCATCATCTACAGTGAATGTTTTGGTATCTTTTGTATCTTTACTCATTGGTTGCCTGCTGTGTGTGTTTCGGCAGCTGTGTTTGGAGCATGACGTGCCCGGCTTCATCAAATTCAAGATGTTTGATGCCAAACGTAAGTAGAACAAATGGACGTATTTGGTTTAGAAGCATTTGACACTTGATCCTCTTGTAGTGAACGTTTGAATAACCGGATTCTTCTGCCTCGACAGCCTCTAATGAATACTCTCTTTCTCTCCCCTCCAGCCTCCTCTAAGACCATCTCTGGCCTGTTGGAGTTTGACAGCAAGACTGATGCCGTGGAGGTCCTCACGGTTCTAAACCACTATCAGATCAGGATTCCCAGTAAGTTTGTTTTAATCTGAGCATCAGTGGATGGATGTTATTCATAAAACACACGTGATAATGAGGCCAAACACTGCAGCAGCTCGAGACCACGTTCCCTCATTCTCCTCAATTGCAAAAAAGTCAACAAATTCTACCTGTATTTATTTTATTTTGTATTTTCCCCACATGCATTAGTGATCAAAAGGAGAGATGAATTTTTGTGTCACTGAGCTGAAACTTTCTCTTTACAGAGCTCTAAAGCAGAGCCTTCCAAAGCCACTCTAACCTATTTAAAACTCTAACGTGTGTGTTTTCAGATGGGTCAAACCCGTACACGCTGAAATTGTGTTTCTCCACGTCCTCTCATCTATGAAGACCCTTGGAGTAGAATCAGGAGAAGAGGAGAGAAACAAAAGACACACTGGAGAAGTGCACATGAACAGAGATGAAGAGGAAAACATCCAGGAACCTGCACGGAATGATGTTCGAGACTCTTTGTACATAAATGGACAGAGCAGGTATCCAATCAGTAACATAGACACATCATCCCACCGTCCAATCACAACTCAGTAGGCTGACAGACTCCCTTCTCTGTGTAATGTGTTGATATTGTGTTGTTTTATCGTCACGTTGAGGATGCTGCTAATGTGTTTATGTCAGAAATCTTCACTGCATGGTAAAGTGATGCCGACCCTCTCCCTCTCCGATCCCACGCCGGTGTCCACTCACCCACTCATCTGTGGGACTAATGTAGTGTCTCATATTTAAAACTACAGTCTGACAGAAGCTCTAGTTTGGGTTGATGAGGACCCTGATGGTCCGTTGACATTTAGAGGCAGAGTAATGTACACACAGTAGGTTTATAAATGATGTGACTTTTTTGCAGATGTTCATTGATTCATCCGATGATTTCACTGACAAGTTATTCCATAAGATTAGGTAAACCTTGCAGAATGGAGGGTTTCCATATGTTATCACGTCCCAAGCCATGTTGGATTAATAACCCATAGTGTGTAGTGGAATAACACGTGGTCCTACCTACACACATTGTGAAATGGTCGTTTCCTGTTCAGTGGTGTATGGACCTTAGCCATAGCATTTCTTCACATTAAAGCACATTAAAGATAGAGAGATAAACTGGAGGGTCTCTTACAGGGTTGCTGGAGTCGACTGACTTTAGATGGAGTTTTTAATGGCAAACTGAGCACAGTAGGGGCAAGTTAAAGCCGCTGCAGCAGCTGGGGAGGAGAGGACAGAAGAGTCGCTGTGGACATCAGTTCCTCAGCTTAGCTGAACAAACGCTACTAAAAGGCTGAACATGGGCAGCCAGGATGCTGCTCGGTGGATCACAGCTCGGATTTACATTAGAAAACTGCAGAAAGGGACGTTTTCCTCATGGCATACAAAGACTGTTTGGAGTACATCGACTGTTCTACTGCTCTCACTTCCTACTCTGCCATTTGTCTCTGATAAATTAGAGTTTGATTTACAAATCAAGATAACGGTTATATAACTATGAGGAAATAGCACAGTGATGCTTTTAGAGAGATTTTTTAGAGATTTTAGAGAGAGAGATGAACTTTAATGATCGCACACCAGGGAAATTTTCATGTCACAGCACTCAAAAACACTGGCAGAAAAAAAGTGACAACAAAAATCCAGACCAAAGACACAAAAAAGAACAGAATGAAAAATACAAGGGAGGACAGATACAGAAAATAAAAATTCAACAAAAACAATTCAACAAAACTACATATAACTATTGAACCGTACTTAACTGTATTCAGAAATACTCCATTTAAATATATTTAACTATTATTATCTAAAACAGAACCATACCCACAGACCAACACACACCATAAAATACAGTGCACATTTTACATCCAGGACACTAGGACCCATTTATGTCAGCTGGTGTTGTAGAGGGTGACAGTGGTCCTGTGGTAGCTCCTCCCCTTCCTCCTCCTCCTCCTGCTTAGTTCATCTACAGTCTGATTCAGTGGGTGAGAGCCATTGTCCATGATTGATGTCAGCTTGGCTAACATCCTCCTCTATCCAACCTCTCCTATGAAGTCCAGAGGACGGTCCAAGACAGAGCCGGCCCCTTTAACCAGCCAGTTTAGTCTTTTTCTGTCCCTCTCACCGCTTCCACAGCCCCATCAGACCACTGCATAGAGGATGCAGAGGACACCGTAGTGTCGTAAATGTTCTTGTGTCCTGCACACTCCAAGGGACCTGAGTCTCCTCACGAGGTGAAGAAGACGCTTTTAGTCCACTGTGGCACTGTCTCTGTTTCAGTCCAGTGATCTCAGTGAACACTTTTTTTGGTGTGTTACTAACAGGAGACCCAGTAGATTTCTGGTGGTACTCGTGTCCTTGTGGTGGCTGCCTCATCTTTACACAGGCAGATTATCAGAGTCTCCTGAATCTTCCCATATCCCACGATTTTCCTCCTTGCTGAATATATCACTGCACAGGTGAGCAAGGGTACACATGAACTTTAAATTTAATCGCAAATTCAATCAATTCTTTTACAAGCTGTGTGATTTTAATCGCCCTGGTAATGATCAGATAAACAATCAGTGGTGGGAACGGAACAGCCAAATATATGGAAACGTCGCACCTGCTGTTTGCATCGTATAATCAAGACTAAAGACAATTGGGATTTGGTACGGCCTCCTTGCTGGTGCTGCTGCTGCCTTGGCTCATCCTTAGGAAGGATTTTTAGCCACAAAGGAGTGAAATTGCACCGTGCCACAGTGCAAACGCGCTGCAAACTGTGCGTGAAGTATTTCGAGTGTATCGTACACAGGGCCGCAGAGGTTTAGGAGGAGGTAGTGGAGATGCTGCGTCTGTTTTTTAGACCGTGAGAGAGGCAGGAGTAATCTAACGTTTGTTTCCTCAGACGGTCTGTGAGCTGCTCCTCGTGTCTGTGCACGAACAGCTGATCCTTATTCGCGGCACTTCGTTCAAAAAGCCTGAAGTGCTGCTCTGTTCATAAATATCCCATAAAACTGAAGACCTGTGGTGACAGAGTGTTACGTCCCTGGTGGTGGGTTTAGTGAATACGTCCCTTTGTCCTACATTTTTCCATTTTAGGTCAGGCAGGTCCACATGAGGACCACTAATGTGCAGCACTGCATCTAATGCTCCTCACAGGTGTGGCTTTAGACTTTTAGTATGTAAGAATGAACTTTTGCAGGTAAACCAACAGGACACATGCTGTTCCCATAGTTACTACATTGCCAATGGAATGTGCGTCCATGGTTACGTTTAGCATCGCTGCCATCAACCTGGCAGCGATGCTGAACGTAACCCTAGAGGTACTTCATCGTTTCCTCCACAGCTGTATTCTTTAGCTACGTCATTTTTATTTGTCAGTATGTTTATATTTAAGTATATATTTTATATTTAGTTTATTAGTTGACTCCATTTTGGGTCATGATTGAAAAGATTGATATAGAATTCTATACAATATTCACAATCACAGCAGCAGCAGCGATGTTTTGCTGGTAGAATCCTGGGTACCACCGGCAGTCGTGTTTGTCCAGAGTAGGATGGACAGTGATAAATAAGAGGTTACCATGACTTTATTTTGGGAGATGGGCCGGCATTTGTCTTCTTATAACCTTTTCATAGTTTTGTTACCGTCACTACGAGCTCTGGCACGTTTCAATCAACAGTTTACTATGACAACTGTATTTACACGAGAGACGCAAAACATGAAATTGGTTTGAAGTCTTTATAACCTTATATGTCTTTGGACGTGAAAGTAAAGCTGACAACACCTCAAATATCTGTTATGGTTATTTATTACTTTATGTAATTGAGTACATTTACTATTTGTAAGTGATATTTTGTTCAACTGTATACATCCATTCAAATAAGTGAAATGTTGTAATTTATTGTAATTCCATTGCATTTATGATGGCTACAGTTCCTAATATAATCAAACATGAACACATCAAAAACTCTTAGGAAGCATTGTGATACATTTGACGTAATAGAACGTGTTTTGCCTGAATTCCGTCTGCAAAAACTGCAGCGTTAAAGATCAGTTTACACGTTAACTCATCAATAATTTAGCAAGGAGAGAATGTGTTCCTCAGATACTTTGTATATTTTACTGCTCATACCTCTGTGCTTTTACATAAGGAAACATTTTAATGCAGGTTTTCCCCCACAAAAATGCTGAAGATGAATGCTTGTTCCATCACTGTGTGTGTGTGTGTGTGTGTGTGTGTGAGGTACATTAAGTATAAAAAAGAAAAATGTTGACTGTAATTTTAGTGTTCACCTTGATTTATTTTTTTTTATGATGTAAAGTTGTAACCCAAATGAACAATATCCAAAACTGAAAAAGTCCCTTCTTACAAAAAGAGCCCCGCCCATTTCCTCCACATCTCATTGCCAAACTCAGTGTTTATCTGTCAGCATTGCTCACCGAGAAATATTTCCACTGTTCATGGAAGGAAACGGTCATAGACTGATAGACTCCTACCCTGCTCTGTGAAATACAACATTGTATTTTTTTTGTTTTCCACACATTTGACGCTTTGCCAATAAAATGATTATTACGAGTTCATCTTAAGGCACAGACGGATCCTGTGGATGTCTGCAGAGTGGCTCCACAGATTTCACCTCTTCAAGCCAACGCTCACCACTGCTGTATACATTTATAACGGAGTGTCATATGTAAATACTGTTAAAGTGGTGGAAACTTCTGGATTCCACAAAATCGGACTTAATCTGTAATGAAATTCATCGTAAAACAGGACAGAGAGGTTGGCTCGTCTTTCCCAGCACTTGAATCTGCACTGGTTTCATAGGTTTTATTTATGCTTTTGTAAAAGGTTTTTCATGTCTTTATGACGGTTTGATAATTGAGGGCCAATGTTGCACTAACGACTTGACTTTTTGATGATTGACAGTCTGTGAGATCCACAGTCTCTACTTGGGGTTGTAAATGTTTGATGTTCATAATATCCTGGTAACTTATAGCTACTATTGCATTCAATAAATAATTTCTGCTGTTGTAACTATAATATGTTCCAATAAATTCAGCTTTGGGTCTCTGAGGCCACACAGTCACAGCTGGCCTGTTGTTATTGACTCACACTATGATCATAGATTATGTGTGTAAATCACTCATCCTCCATCATCCACGGTCACTTTGATACTCCACACTAACATACAGTACGTATCCATGTCATCAAGTGGTTGGTGTTTCCTCTGTTCCTCTTCACTTAAACAAATAAATATTTTATGTGTGTGTGTGTCAGTCACTGTCCACACTGAAGGTGCTGATATCGATTTACAGCAAGCCACACCCCCAGATTCTCCTGTCATTCACGAGGCAAGCTGACACTTTCAATGTTTTGGTGAATTTTATCTTTAAACCCCTTTAACGTTGTTTTGGAATTCATCTCTTGGTTTGACGTTCCAGTCTTGTGATAATTTCAGGGAATATTTATTGAGGGTGCAGCTTCCTTTGGTCTGTAACTATTTTTTCTTTCGTTCATGTGGTTGACGTCCATCTGAAAAGTGTACTACCGCCACCTGCTGGACTGGAGTGTGTATAGTGCACACATACCAACACTAGAATTCATTTTGTATATATATATATATACAATATATATTTATATATGTTATTTTGCACGTAATGAATCTGTTCTGGCTGGATAGTAGAAAATTGAAAGTAAGTACCTGGGCAAATATGTGAACTTGTAATTAAGTAAATATAGTTAAGCACAGTAGTGAAGTAAGGTAAGATTCCATTTTTATTGATCCCACACCAGGGAAATTCATACAATACAGCAGCTCAAAAAGAACAGGTAGAAAAAGAAGTGAGTAATAACTAGGATGAGACCAGGTAAAACATAATGAAAAATATATAGGAATAAAAAAGCATAGAACATGAATATGAGATGAGATTAGATGAATTTAATAAACCCACACTGGGGGAATTATAATGTCACAGCAACTTAAACATCACAGGAAAATACACAAAAAGAACAGACTGAAAAGGCACATACAAAATTATGAATTGAACAAAAACTAATTCAATAAAACTATATTTAATTTAAGACATTTATGCGGTTAACAAGATGTTACTCTAAATTTGAGTTCTGTGTTTTATTGTCTCTGGTGACCTAACATACTGTGCAGACAGACTATAGACACTATACACCTTTCACTTGCGCAAATAAGATATGTAGAGGTAATAATAATTAATATAATGCCATATGTATTCAAATATTCTAATATAAAAATAATGAAACAGTGCTAGAGTAAGTAAGTATTTTCTTTCTACCTCGTTACTTTACACCACTGGTCATTGTAAGATTTTTCTGAATATTTTTCTGCCCTCAGTGTTTATCCTCAGCACAGAGACAATAAATAACTATCAGTGATGAATCTTTATTAGAAGAGGAAAAGAGGAAAACTGGAAAAGCGACACCATTACTAATTTTGATACCCCGAGTTCTGACTCGGAGACGGGAAATTCTTCCTCAATTGTTTTTTGGGCTGTGAAGTCATATATATCACACAAAACATAAACCATAAAAATTGTATACATTTGAATTCTATACATTATATATTGTGTTTTAGTGATTAATACTATGTAATGGACAGTTGCGACCACGGGTTCCGAAAGGAAGTGGTGCCTGTAAGACAAAGCGTAGGGCTGAGTGTCTGACGTACCATCGCGCGCTGTCTCCCGCCCAGGTCACATGATATCCTGGTGTTCCATGATTGGTTCTTTTTGAATGCATCGCGTGATTCCATTGGTTTGTTTTGAACCGTCTCTCTGTTGCTGTGAATTCAAAAGACTCCTACAGATTCCTACAAGCGGTGTATGCGCGCACAGAGCTCCAGGGACACGCAGCTACATACACGTAAATATTCACACTTTTCTACAATTTTATCTCCATTAAACGTTTATTACTTTAGGCGTACAAATAGAGTGTTTAAGAGCGAAAAAGACCGATTGTCTGTAAGAAAGTGGAGGATGATTCATCCATTGGGGCAGAGTTAGCGTTAAGAAAGCAGACGGTTAGCATCGAAAAAAGACGAAGAAGACGGCGTGAAAAAGACAGAAACAGGCGAAGATGGTGTCATAGCTACTCAGATAATGATTCGTTTAATTTAGGGTGAACTTAACCCACTGTCTCCACGTAGTTTCACTTGACTTTATTGAAAGGTTTTCGATTTGTGTGTATTTACAGTCACGGTCAGCGTTTTGTTTTTCTTCTCAGGCACTAATGGAAGACTACCTGAAGATCGAAAAAATTGGAGAAGGTACGTTTGGTCTTCTGTCTGTCCAAAAAAACAAACTGTAGCACTGTTGTCCGGCTGGAGGACCGCAGCCTTGGATGTTATGGATCATGTACAATACATTTAAAAGTTCTTTCACGGATGCTTACGTAAAATCGCAGCCTGAATACAAAGATTCAGGCTCATTTCGGGCAGCTACACTCCTCCAGAATATCAAACGATTTTACTGTTTTATTCGCATTAACTGATAAAGGTTATATATATTAAGTGACCACAAATGTCACGAAACGACCTTGATCATAGTAACCTTGGTGCCCCCTGTTAGTGTGTGTGTGTTTATATATTATTTATTTAACAGGGAAAATTCTTCAGAGCTAAATGGCCGATTTGTTCTAAATTTGTCCTCCAGTGTAAACTCAGAGGCGAGGATCAATGAAAAGTATTTAAATGGTGGTTTACACTGACACATTGGAAATAATGAGTTCTATAAGAAAAAGGTTTTTTTAATCCAGGATCAATGGCTGTTAAAGATCGGTTTAAACCTGAGGCCTGCTGATAGTAAACTGTCTTATAAACAGAATCCAAAGTTTTCACGATTCATCAGGTTGGTCAAAATTAGCTGCGCTGAATTTGTTCAGCCTGTTAGAACTGAGCCGTGCACAATCGTGTACAGTAACAGTCGTTGTTTGTGAATCTGTAAATGATTCCTGAGCTTAGAGTGGAAGAATACGATCGTTTTGGGATACTTAAAGTACAGTACTGTTCTTCTTTCTTTCTTTCTTTCATTTATTCTTTCCTGGTCAGGTACCTATGGGGTGGTCTATAAGGGCAGACACAAGGCCACGGGCCAGGTTGTGGCCATGAAGAAGATCCGTCTAGAGAGCGAGGAGGAGGGTATCCCCAGTACAGCAGTCAGGGAGATCTCGCTGCTTAAAGAGCTGCAGCATCCCAACGTTGTGCGGTACGTTTCCTGTATGAAGGACAACCGGTCTTCACGTCTGACCGCGACGGTCAAGGACGACTCATATTTTGGTCTGTTGACTTTGAAAAATGACCTTTTTAATCTGTCAATGACTACGTTGATCCAGATGAACTCCTAAAACATGGCCACAGCTTCGCGGTTAGCGGGCGACGCTAACTGCTGTTTCCCCCCCCGAGGGGTTTGATGAACAGGAAGGTAAACAATAACACAACCCTGGAGACGGGGTCCTCTCTGTAAGGACCCGCAATCAGGTTCAAAATCTGGTGTGAACTGGTTAAATCCAGCATGTCAACAATAGGACTGAGAGGTTTGGGGGTTTTACTGAGATTTGAATATTTGTTGTCATCACAAAACCTCTCACTTTTTATTGTTTTTGAGTAAAGTCATCAAAAGTTATTTCCAAAGATTGTTTCTTGTCCTGAGAAACGCTGAATAGGCAACTAAGAACTGTTGATTGATTCTTATATTAATGACCCGATGACTCATTGAATCTATCCAATAGTTTCCATTTGTGGATTATTCCTTTGTTTTCCCTCAGTGTGATTGGCGCCTCACTCTGACAACATGAAGTGCGGCTCGCAGTCCATGTTTTAGTTTTTTTATTGTGGCCTCCAGACATCCAGGATGAAGATGACCATGATCACGTTGCCTTAGTTGATGTATTGATTGATGTCGACATTGGGAGCATTTTTCTCCTGCACATAGATTTTTTTGTAATTTTTGGACAGACAAAATGATGTCAAGGACAAAGGACTTAAAAATGGGCTCGTCTGCTGTTCAGGTCCAAGCGTGCGTCCCAATGACATCATCACAGGACTCGGGCGTGTCATTTATTTGTGGCCGTTTGTGTTTCTCAGGCTCCTGGACGTCCTGATGCAGGAGTCCCGACTCTACCTCATATTCGAGTTCCTGTCCATGGACCTGAAGAAATACTTGGACTCCATCCCCACGGGTCAATACATGGAGCCGGCGCTGGTCAAGGTAACGACTCGTGACGAGCTAACGCCGCGTGACGCTCTGCGCCTGGATTATGAGCTAAAATGATCAAGTCTCTCCGTGTGCTCCGTCAGAGCTACCTGTACCAGATCTTAGAGGGCATTCAGTTCTGTCATTGTCGTCGAGTTCTGCACCGAGACCTGAAACCCCAGAACCTCCTCATCGACAACAAAGGAGTCATCAAACTGGCTGACTTTGGCCTGGCCCGGGCCTTTGGTGTCCCTGTCAGGGTCTACACCCACGAGGTGACCACACACACACACACACACACACACACACACTACCCATTCTATGTTCACATGCAGAGGTGTCGTCCGTTTCAACCGAATGAAACAATGAAGAAAGTCGACAGGCTCCATTCACGTTATACACACAGCTGCTGCCTGTGTGTGTGTGTGTGAGTGTTGACTGGAGGTGTTGTGTGTCCAGGTTGTCACTCTGTGGTACCGGGCTCCAGAGGTCCTCCTGGGTTCTCCCCGGTATTCCACCCCCGTGGACGTGTGGAGCATTGGAACCATCTTTGCTGAGCTGGCCACCAAGAAGCCTTTGTTCCAAGGAGACTCGGAGATCGACCAGCTGTTCAGGATCTTCAGGTACCAAAGACAGAAACGTTACACCGGATAGGTACAGTTCAAAGGTCAAACCAGCTATCTGTGATGCAGCGCTCTCACTCACTCTCACTCATAAGATAAGATTCTCTCAGTCACTCATTTATTTTCCCCACAAATGTTGGCCCACGCCCACACGGGGTTCTGTACTCTGTTGGACCTCAGCCAACTCTTTCGTCTCTATTTAATTTATTACAACTTCTGGATTTTACAATTCAGCCACATTTATCAGTGTTTTGACAGATGATTGACATGTGCACATGTATCACTTTAATCATTCAATTTAAGTATATTAAATGTCAAAATTCCATGAATACCATCGCTTTCGCGATTAACTCACATACACGTGCGTGCATCAACACGCACACTCAGATTCTTGCTCCCTCTTGGTGTTTCAGAAGATGGATGAAAAAAAGCCCATTTTCAAGTCTCCCTGCCCGTATGATGAAGAATAATGAACATATTGGTTTTCGTGTCGTCTTCCACAGACTGAACTTTCCTCTGAGAGTATTTTTGTGACGTCATCATTGCTTGGTGACGTGGTTAAAGGTGACTTTGTCTGTGTTGTGACTGTTTTCTTTCCGCTCTCAGGACTCTGGGGACCCCAAATAATGACGTGTGGCCCGAAGTGGAGAGCCTGCCCGACTACAAAAGCACCTTCCCAAAATGGAAGTGTGGTAACCTGTCATCAATGGTGAAAAACCTGGACAAGAACGGCCTGGACCTGCTGGCAGTAAGGACTCAGACTTTAATGCTCAGTTATACACACACACACACACACTGGTTTTTATGAGGTGAGACTTATCAAATGCAGCACAAACCTCGGTCAGACAGTAAAATAGGTCCCGCAGAGCTCTGACTTTGTGGTTTGGCTCTGATCGTTCCTGTTCCGTCCCAGAAACGCTCAATGAGCAGCAAACGGCTCGTCTCTGTTAGGCTCCGTGTTTTAACCTCTCCAATGAGGTGTGTCTGTGTTTGTGTGTGTTATCAAATAATTTGAGCTCCGTGCCTCCTCTCAGTTGTATATTGTGCACACATCAAGCCCACAGAGTACAGGAAAGATTTGACCCGTTGTCCTTTACACACATGGATTCATTTCAGTTTGTCAGACTGAAGACGTCCTCTTACTGACAAAAAGTGAATTATTGCTTTCAAATGGTTGTCGTTGTTCGTTGCTTTGTGTTTTTTGACCTCGGCCTCACGCTGAACTTCTCTTCTGTCCAGAAAACGTTGGCCTACAACCCCCCCAAGAGGATCTCGGCACGCCAGGCCATGAGCCATCCTTACTTCGACGACCTGGACAAATCCACCCTGCCTGCTGCCAGCATCACCAAAATATGAAAATCATGCAGGAAAAAAATAACAAATTATTAATATTCTGTAAATACTTCTGTGTGAATTCTTTTACAACGCTAGAAAAGTTTGTCTCAATAAAGCTGCACTTTTTGACACAAGTGATCTGCTTTCCACCAACATTGTATTTGGTTTTATATCTTTATATTATTCCTTCTTTTCTACCGAGCCCCCACTAATCCACCAAAAATGTGTGAAACTTGCTATAATTTTGGGTCATTTGTGATTCAGTCCTTACTGTTTTACTGTCACTGCATGTTAAAGTGTGAGGCATCAACGCTAACCACCGTGTCACCATCTGGTCCCTCTTCTCTTCCGATCCTAAAATACCTCACACAGTAAGCGATGCAGTTATGAGACATTAATGAACTTCAAACAACGGATGAGCATCGTACGCAGAGAGAGAAGGAAACAAACGAGCCCGGCCGACCGACGTCCAATCACAATGCAGCACAATCAGGTTTTTATTGCAACACTTAAGGCCTGTGGTGACATCACAACCCAGTGTGAAACCATACGGACGAAAATACATCTGGACAATATTACAGTTCTTCCTGTTTAGAATCTGATCGGAAACTAATGTTGCATTAAGACATTCACACATTTATTTATTCTATTTTATCACCTTAAATAGTACACATCAGTCTGACGTCAGCATCACGGTGTGGAGGTCAAATCAGCTGGACTGAAAGTGCAACTTCCCTACAAATATTTGTTTAAAAAGCACAGTAAACATTCATATCGTCAAAATAATGTTCAAAGGTGACAGACAGTGAAGTGATTTCTGAAAGTGAAGAAAATTCAACTTAAGATTTACTTCTGCAGTGCAGATTCAATTTAAATTAAGTCGTAGAATCTGTCACTGAAAGACTTCAAACCATTCCAGATACAAAACAGATCAAATCTGAGGAAATGTTTCTCTTTTCCTACAAACAGAAACGTTAAAGCTCCTCACGGCTTCACACCCAAAAACTATAATTTACCAATAATCCAATACAATTTATCCAACAACTAAAAACAAACCACTGTTTCTCACGATGCGTGGAGCAAATTTCCCACTTAAGTGTGCAATGTATTCCTTGTCGTTCAGCCTTGGCAGAGGTATGAGCTCGAGTTTTCAGACTGGTGTAGTGACAAAATCTGACGTAAATATAAAAGGTCTCCGAGTGTTAAAGGCCCCAGGATAATCCAAGAAACATTAAAAAAAACAAGATAGAACAGCGGCGGGCACCGAGGTCTGAACTGTTCCAGTCTGAGGCCTCTCCTGGACCGAATCTGTCCAA
>OMNV01025820.1:0-33402 GCA_900303265.1 Brotula barbata
TGTCCCTTTATGATTGTCCTTCTTCCCTTACCCTCCCTCCTCATCGTCGTTTCCGCTCTTGGTTCAGATACATTTGATGTGGTGACATTGGTTGGTGGTCTGCGTATTGGTTATGTTCCATTCAGCAGTTTCAGGGAGCTCTGCAAAGTCACTAAATCAGGTGAGATATGCTGACATATACTGAAATATACTGAAATATATATACTGTATACTGTAAATATAGTATATATATATTGGAGTGGGCAAGATATTTGGAAAACGTGTCTTCAATGTTATCGAAATCATTCTGATGTATTACTCAACAAATGTAACATATTCAGAAAACATTTAGAATTCATGTGGATGTCATCTTCTGCACTGCCAATAATGTTAATGTTGCGCTGAGATAAGAGAAGATTAGAAAGATGGATATATATAAAAAAAAATGTATTTTTTGTTTATTCTCAGGAGGATTTATTTGCATAACATCCATCAAATTCAAAATGGAGGTACAATGTGGCCATGTTGCTGCTCTAGAGAAGGAACTGCAGCTGATGGTGGATGAAGGCCTATGGACGCTTGTAGACATCATAAACGAGGACAAGATTGTATATGGTTTGACTGAGGGAGAGAAGGATGAGGATGGGTCAGATGTTTTTGTGCCTGGCACTGTGTGTCTGTTCAGGAAACCGTAGTCCTAACTCCATCATCTGAATCCAGCTAAATGATTATCCTCTGATGACCTTTCGATCCAATCTACTGTAACTACACAGGTCTTCAAATAAATTTGGCAGACTGTTGTGGTCTCTGGTTTTGTGGTACGTAAACACTTTGATGGTAATTTAATTGCGAAGACGCTGTGATTCTGGATGTTGCCTGTCGAACTGGACTGTTTCTTAATGGGTAAGTTCACAAACTAAATCTAAATAGTATTTAAATATTACAAACTATAGTCGGTATAAACTATAACATTATTAACAAATTATAGTTGGTATAAAATATCACAATATTACAAACTATAGTCGGTATAAACTAGAACAATATTAATAAACTATAGTCCGTATACACAATCACATTCTTAACAAACTATAGTTGGCGTAAAGTACAACATTATTATCAGACTAGTCCGTATAATCTAGAACATTATTAACAAAGTATAGTCGGCATAAAATATAATATTATTAACAAACTAGTCATTATAAACTATAACATTATTAACAAACTAGTCATTATAAACTATAACATTATTAACAAACTATAGTCGGTTTAAACTATAACATTATTAACAAACTAGTCATTATAAACTATAACATTATTAACAAACTAGTCATTATAAACTATAACATTATTAACAAACTAGTCATTATAAACTATAACATTATTAACAAACTAGTCATTATAAACTATAACATTATTAACAAACTAGTCATTATAAACTATAACATTATTAACAAACTATAGTCGGTATACACAATCACATTATTAACAAACTATAGTTGGTATAAAGTACAACATTATTAACAAACTATAGGCGGTATAAACTATAACAATATTAGAAACTAGTCTCAATAAAGTATAACATTATTAACACACTACAGTCGGTATAAACTTTGACAATACGGACAGAATAAACTAATAAACTAGTAAGACTAATAAGATTATAATGACGATATAGTCATTTACCTTGTCACGCGAAGAACAAACTGGGATACATTGTGTATATTGGATATATCTTGCAGCCCTAGGCTGATTCTATCATCCAAATCCATCTTATCACTTAACTGTAATACAAAAAATGGTACGACAATTGTATTTCTTTACACCGCAAGTAATTTTTTATGTCAAATATACAAAAGTACATTCAATACGAGGACCTTTGAATCAAATGCTCACAAACAGTTTGAGGCGTATTTGAGCAAGATGAGGACTTTCTTATCTTATCTGTTGTTTGGTCAAGTTAATTTTGGCTTGTGATATAAGGAAAGTTAGTTTCCCGATACCCAATGCCCTTGCGCTGCACCCCACCTCCCTCTGGTGCTTCGTTGCCACTCATCCCTTGACATAAGTTTGTCTCCTACCTGAAGAAAAATGTTGTTTGGCTCTCCCAGTCGCAGCTTAAACCCAATATTAACATTAACATCAATACCTTACGTTAAGGGCCAAACAACACATGCTGATGTGTCTTTATGTAATTTTTTTGTATTGCTGCTCTATGGATCTAAATCAGGGTTGTCAAACAGATGGCATGCGGGCCAGATCCAGCCAACTGGATGATTTTGAAACGTGTTAAAATCACAGAAGTCATGCCAATTTTTCAATGATTTGCACTGCAATTCCTGAACAGACCACTGAAGGTTGCGCTGACCTTAAAAGAGGGAACCTAATAAGAGAAGCAGTATACTAAGAGGTTCTATTTGTTCCTCATACGTGAGTGCGCAGGGGGACATTCCGATCACAGAACTCGCTCACTGTGCCCTTTATGGTGCCCAATGTTTCATCTCCAATCAGGTCGCTTCTTTCCACCAGAAAGAAAGAAACCTGTACCACAGCACCATGGAAAGCAGACTTTCTTACCATTCAACAGTGTGGTATGCCAACTGCGCTGCTGCAAACCAGTGAGACCTTCACCACATGGTGAAAGTAGCTCAGCGAATTTCACCCGTTTGTATCCTGCACAGCCACAAACAAGCAGACTGGTCACTAAACAAGTAATCTTGCAAATTTCTACAAGGTTGTTGGACGTTGTAAAAACTAAGGCCAGTAGTTGAAAAGCTTTATCAAACCTCATAAACGGGCCATCTCATGTGTGTGTTTCACCTAATCTGCCTCACCATAGACAAAAATAGAAGTGTAATTAAATTTATCAAATTTTATTCCATCATGAATTGAAGTAGTTGCCATGTTGGTTCCAAGTTTAACATGTTCATCCAGAATTCCGTTGTTTTCTAGACAGCAGCTCCAGTAGGACATAGTACATTCCCAAATCAATCCAAGTGACGTTAAAAGAATTGCTCCAACAGATTGATGTACTTGCAGTGAAAAGCTATTATTAATCAAAGATACTCATGTTTTGCTCCAACTTGCCTACATCATCACAAACTCTTCACACTTCTTATTTTGTTACCATAGCAACCTAGACCACAGATTCAATGGAAAATGAGCAGAAATAGCTCTGTTATGGCCCGTAGCACTCCCTAGTCAACTCTGGCAGCAGTCAATTGTGCTGAATAAACAGTCTCCCAAATATAGGGGGCCCTCTAGTGGACACTTATAAATATTACATTTCAATTCTCATTGCACAGCAGTGTTTCCTTCATGTAAATTGTTTAAGCCATAGGTGTCAAACTCTGGCCCGCGGGCCAAATTTGGCCCACAATGTAATTATATTTGGCCCGCGAGACCAAATACCAAATGACTACTAGAGCTGGCGCGCCTGTATTATACAGCGCATGTATCATTGATACTACAAATCCCAGAATGCTCTGCTGGTGTTTTGGCGCGTCAATCAGGACAGGACCTGTAAAGACCCTCTCCTCTGTTGACAGTACTTATAGCGTCCTCATGCTACTACTGCCACAGCGCTGCCCCTACCAAAAATGGCGAAAAGAAAGGCAGAAAACAGGAGCGTTCTGGACAGGTGGGAGGCAGAATATCTATTAACATGTATAAAAGACAGATCTGTTTGTCTTGTATGTAAAGCCAACGTGGCTATAACCAAGGAGTACAACATTAGACGACACTATGAAACGAAACACCACGACAAGAACAAGGAGCTGGACATGACTCAAAAACGCCAGAGTAGAAGAGATGAAAAGAAGTTTGGTTTCACGACAGAGTATGTTCAAAAAAGCCATATCACAAAGTTAGGCTGTTGTAAAGGCTAGTTTTTTTTGTTTTTTTTTCAATAAATATCAATGTTGACCCCCGACTTTGTCCAGGTTTTAAATGTTGGCCCAAATGTATTTGAGTTTGACACCCCTGGTTTAAGCTATCTGTATTGACTTGCAGTTTGATTGGATCATACTGAAATATATTCATATTGCTAAATTACCAAATTCCTTTTAAGTGTCATTAGATCCTGAAAATACAATATACAGTATATATACATATATATCATCCAAGTAAATTATAAATTTAAATATATGAAATATGAATGTAATTATGTAAATACAGGAGAAAATATTCATTTGCGCATTCATAATTTCAGTGTTGGCTCTCCTTTTTGAAATAATAAATTTAGGCTTTTTTACCCATAATTTATATATTTCAAGATTACAAGGCGTTATTAAAATCACATTGCAATTGCCATGATAATTGGAGCGAGTCAATGCCAGCTGGCTCCCACCTAGCAAACATTAGTAAATTCAGTGATGGGAAAGAGAACATTACAAGACGTCTCATTGCACCAGCCAGACAATCCTAATATTCCCAGACAGGACAGAGGCATCATCAATGTCATCAGAATAACCATCACTGATTTAGATGCATCTTAAACATTCCTAGTAATGCGCTGAATGGCACGTGTAACATGTAGCTACAACATGCATCATAAAAAAATCAACAGTAAAGACAAATACAGCTGATCTATTTATTTTGATGAAAATGTTTTAACAACAAAAAAATCAGCAGCTTTTATCATGTTAATGAGAATTATTACATTGCAACGTTTGCAACAAAAACGGAGCAGTTACAGGTTTAAAATCCTTTCAAATTTCCCCTTCCTTGATAACCCCGCCTCCTCCTCCTTGCCTCCAACAAGGCTGAGAAACACACGGAGCAATTTAAACTCTAAAAATGTCTTTAAAGTCAACAACACTGTTGCTGATGCTTCACTGACAGTTTCTGTGAAGGAAACACAAAACAGTCCCATCATGCACCTGTGCCTGCCTCAATAGTGGCCCTGTGGGGCGCAACGGCATCTCTTAGCTCATTAGTCTCAGTCTGGGTGGCGTCGGCTGGAGGGGCAGAACCTGGGACTTGAAGCAGGAGCCATGATTGATAACAGAGAGGAGAAATTAACAACATTATTTCTTAAGAACAGGCACGTTGGAATACTGAGTGTGTGTGTGTGTGTGTATGTGTTTCAACTATCACTGTTTACAACAGTGGAAAAGACAGTTCGTTTCTCACAGAAAAACACTTTCACTTTTTTTGGTCATTTTGTCGTTTTTGTGTTTTTGCTTTTCATCGGAGGAGAGAACATGTATGTGTGTTCCTCAGATGATCTCAAAGGTCTTCTTCAGCTCCATGATCAGCTGCCAATCTGATTTTTGCATCTCATCTCTGAACCAGTTCTTCAGGGCATCAATAGACGCCCGCGTGATCTGAAAAGTTTAAGAAATTTGTTAAACCTGGGTTTTAAAAACAGAAACCATCTCCTTTCCATATGTTTTTGAGGTGTTGGAGGCATTTTGTCCTCACCTTGCTGACCATGATGTCAGTGGCTTCAAAGTGGCGACCATACATTTTAGGTGACTCTCCGGGAATGGGCTCAATCTTGATGCAGATCTCCTGGCCTTTCTTGGCACTCTCCACAGACTTATGGTTCATCTCGATACTAGTCACCACGCCGATGTCCACAAACTGAGCAGACAGACAGAAAGAGCTGACTTTGGCTGATAGTCAGACGACGGCCTACGGTTTTGGTCCCTAACTTTACTTACTTTGTGAGTGTGTGTGTGTGTGTGTGTGTGTGTGTGTGTGCGTGTGCATGTGCGTGAGCGCCCATGTCTTTCTCACCGCCTTGCTTGGGACACACAGTGGTGTCCCTTGCCGTATAACACCAGCCTCCACGGACACACCCATTACGATAGGGTCTCTGGAGTTAAAGATGAACTGAGGAAGAACACGAAGCTTCACAGGAAACACTGCAATGTGCCTGACAACACACACGCGAACACAAATATTTAACTGACAATATGATGAAAATATTAGAAAATTAGAAATAAAAGGCTCAATTTAAAATTATAAAAACTATGACAAAAATCATGACAATCTCTCCAGACCCCTGAGTGGGCGTGTGTGTGCCTACTTGAACTCTTCTTGTTTGGCCTTCTTGTAGTCCTCCCTGTACTTGGTGAAGGCATCAAACAGGTGGTAGATGATTTCGGCGGAGAAGATCCGGACGCCCAGGCTGTCGGCCATCTCCTGACTTTCTCGCTCTACTTTCACGTCAAATGCCAAGATCACTGCAAACCTGCCCGAACACATTGCTCACATCATGAGGATGACAATTAAAAAACAAAACATTTGTTTACTTTTGTCCTGTGTGTAATTTCCTCAAAAGTATGGATAAGCTGTTGCTGTGTGGTTTACGTACTGCGGATCGTGCTCCAGCATGGTTGATGCCTTCATCACATCCTTCTTATGAACTGGACCGATGTTAATACCAGCATACTGCACAGATGGACAGACAAGTTGGGTCAGCGCTCAGGTACAGAAACAGACAGTAGACGTGTGCGCACAGTTGGGCACTCACAGGAACTTTGGATGTCCTAAGGAACTCCAGCAGGGCCTCCAGTGATCCCAGTGTGGATGCCTGAACATAAACTCCTTTCTCTTCCAGTTTGATGGAGTTCAAAGTCTGTTTGAGCTCACGCACCAGCTCATCCTGAAACAAATACAAACACAGGCTTTCAACGCCATCCACTGATCACAAACATTTGTCTTAATTCTCTATTAGTGTACAATCAATAGAAAAAACAAGAACCTTAAAGTTACCAAGTAGTGATGTAATGCTATGAAATATTCATATCATGATTGCGACCAAAACTTAAAACCACAAATACAATTAGCGGCACAGCACTTTTTGTTTGCATAAACATTAAAATAGCTACCATTTAACTTTTAAAATTTAAATAACTACCTGCCATAACCTTACGTGAACATATTAAAATATTAAATGTGCAATGTATTAAGATTTAAGCACTATTACTTTGCAATAATATGTAATGGATCAAAATAAAATAGAATAAAGTGAAATAACAAGTGCTATTACAATTACAAGATGAAATTATATAATCTTGAGGTAAAAGTTGTACACACATACAACTGATATTACCAGTTACCAAAACCAAACAGTATTTACAATTAAATGCTTTTACATTATTTTTTTCCACTCAATCATTTATTCACTCACACACACACACACACGCAGAGTCTATCTTCTGTGTTGCATTTGAGTAGGCCTATATGCAGTGACCCAATGCACAATTAAGATTGTAAAACTCTAGTTTTGAGTCTGCAGTGTGGTGCTCCTCACATATACTTTTACAACAATTTCGATGGCTGCCAGATTATTCATTTATTTTTCATTTTCTGCATTTAAACCAGTGAGCGATTGGCGCCTCGGCAGCTGGATCTTAAATGAACAAAATGTTGTGACTAAACTACGTATGTTACCCTGTGGCAGCAGAGACACGAACATAATGTTACAGCAGCAGAACAATGTGTAATTACATCATTGACAAACTATTAGCAAGTCAGACAGACAAACCATGATGTTTCACCCATTCCCAAGTCCCCGCGTCCCTACTTTTATAAAACCCAAATTTGACCACACTTTGCCCTGTAAGACAGCAAAATAAATCTCCCGAACAGTGCAATTGCGGCTTTCCACCATGTTGTCATTTCCCAAAACAAATCCACGTTACATTCCTACTGCACCTGGGTACCTGATGCAACCTGCCGGACAGTCTTTGCCGTGAGTATTTCATCGCGTGGTGATTAAACACGGTATTAAAGATTATTAAAATTTGAAACAGTAATAAATACTAACCGTCTGGAATTTGACCGTGGTCAACCATAAAATCGGTAATCATTACGTGCCTAAAACAAAGCAAGGATTCAAAAAAGGAATCGTAAAAATTTTAAAAACAACACAGCCCATGTGAAATGGGCTGGTTTCAGACAAGAAAAGAGTAGAAATGAAGGGCGCTTGTTTGTGCGTATTCGACTGTGCCTTTTACCCTGAGAACCGGGACCTCATCATCTTTGTGTGCCACCAGCAGGGGGAGCCCAGCCAGTGTCTTTTCCAGGTCTTTACCGAGGATCTTCACTCCTTGAGACGTTGACACCTCCTTGTGCTTCTCATACGGATTCTACACATAGGAAAATCAATCAGTACAATCACTGCAGCAGACAGCTCACCCATATAAGGGCTTGGAAGCAAAATGTCAAATTACATCACAGAATATTGAAAACGCAATATATATATACTGTATATAAAATTAATTAAACAATGTTCAACATTACTTTAGAGATATGTAGCAAACCACATTCGGTGGTGCTATAGTCATTGTAAAATTTGGTCCTGTCACACCTCTTAATGTGTTTTCCTTTGAGCCTCTTTAAGGACAAATAACATATGAATTATTAAAAACTGAAGCCTAATTAAACCATATAAACGGTAAAATGTGATGTGTCCAATGTTTACCTTGACGCGGAGCTCCTTCAGAGGGGGGGGCAGCAGTAAACCTCTGATCTGCGTTACGATTGGTCCTTCCACTCCTGGGACAATAATAGTCTCTCCTTCCCGCAGACGTCCGTTAATCAGAATAACGTCTATTGTAGTTCCCATTCCAGGCAGAGCTTTCACCTTAACACGGACATGTTAATCCCTCCAGGGTGTGTATGCACTCCTTCAATCTGGCTAAAATTATTCCCACTCTCAGTTCCAACTAATGCTCACTTCCTCCTATCCAGTATTTAGATTAGTATTTTTTAACAAATAGGAATGAAGGTATAAAATGTACAAACTGTTTTTCTTTTTGGCCTACATTTCTAACTATTAATGTGGAATTGATAACTGGTTAAAGTGGAACAGTAGCCAGTGGTAATTCTGTATTTCTTACAGCTGACATACTCACCTCCATGACCTGAGCTCGGAGCTCATCACAATGTGCCAGCCGACGGGCCAGCAAGCTCTGTGTGAGCTCCACCAATAGCGCGATGAGGTTTCCCATCCCGTCGCCGCTGTGGGCTGAGGTGGGGACCAGGGACACAAATGTGCGGGGGTCCTTGTTCTCATAGAACAGGGCAGCATTAAGACCCTGAGGAAGGACAACATGTCTGAGCAGAACTGTCACACTGTACAGAGCAATTTGCAGTCAACAACTGCTCCACCTTGTGGCAATTGGCGGTTTAACAACAACAGTGCTCAAAGTAAGGACTCATTTGTGTAATGAAAGCTTGTAAAGATACAAATGCATAAATCTTTAGTAATATTTAATCAACTTTATCTTTAACATTATCTCAGTGTATGTTGAGCATGATGGTGTGTTTTTGAGCTGTTATGGATCGATACCTGCTGAGCAAACTCCACAATGATGGCCTTGGCTCTTTCATCAAATTCGTCCTTTGTGTTCTTCTTCTGTTTTTTTAGTGTTGCCACCACGTCAGTGTCTGGACTCTTTTTCCAGTCATACAGACGATCAATCTGGGGCAGAACAAGCAGCAGCATCAGATAACTGATTTATCAGGACTGTTGCAGTGAATAAACACTAGCTGATTTTCCGAATACACAGGTTTACATTGAAGAACAGCAATCACCTGACTGGGAACAATATGACGATCAGAATCTGACAGTTTCTGTGGGGCTAAATTCTCCTTTGTATTCTCACAACACCTCTTATCCATCTTTTAGTGACCTTCTAAATCTGTAACACTAACAGTAGACGTTTTTCTTTCTTTGACACGGCAGTTTCAAAGTCAATTGGGAGAAAGGGATCACTTTTGGAATCACTTTTTCCTTAGGTTTCTAACAGCGAGCTTCACTATCATTTCTGGGTTTTTAAGGGACCTTTTCCTTCCGTTATGAGACCTGTCGCTCTTGTGACCCTCTGAAGGTCTTTGAAACACTCAGTATCACGCATCACTGTGTGATACTGAAGAATACAGATAAATTGAACAGACCTTATTTAGAGCTACTATGAAGGGACACTTCTTCTCCTTCAGCAAGTTAATGGACTCCAGCGTCTGAGGCTCCAATCCGTGCATGATGTCCACCACCAAGATGGCAATGTCACACAGAGAACTGCCTCGGTTCCTCAGATTACTGAACACAAACAGACAAGACAGATAAGATTCCTGGTTTCACAGACTTCATTCTCAGAACCCCAAAGATGAACACATTTCTTTCATTGGAATCCTTCCACAAAACCATCAAATCAGAGAGATAATTTTGTGCTAATCTGTGCTAACATCACAGGATTAATCATCCCAAAGACAAAATTTATCCTGAGTTTTAGACTGGAGTTAATTTGGTTTGAAAGCAGCAAATGTGTGGTGAAATTTTATCTTTCCATTATCAATAAATGCCATAAAAAGCAACACTGAATTTCTCATTTTCCTAACGGTGACAACTCAACACCAATCACCCTCTATATTTTTATGACCTCGATACTTTTATCTGTCCATACTGCCATCGAACCTGCATGCTAACATATTAAATGATATCAAATGAATATGTGTTACCTGAAGGACTCGTGTCCTGGTGTGTCAATGATCAGCATGCCTGGGATCTTTATGTTTTCTTTATCAAACTGTAAATAAAACACTCTAGTTAATACACACCAACAATGTGTGTATGCATGTGAGAGAGCGAGAGAGAGATCATACATTTTTGACCATCTTCATCTGCTCCACAATGGTCTCCTTTGGGACGTTGGTGGCTCCGATTTGTTGAGTGATTCCTCCTGCCTCACCATCCTGAACATGGGTGTGACGCAACTACACAAAACACACAATTCATAAATACACAAACTATACACACAATCACACCAAGGACTAAGGAACCCTTTTTTTTTTATTATATTATCTCGGGTATATTTCAAGATGTCAATGTGAGAGTGGCAGCAGCTCCTGTTAAATTGGTTCATTTGAGCAGATTTTATTTATTTTAGTTTGTATTTTTCCTTCGATCGTTTGGATCACCACCCACTATGGTTTCCAAGCTTTTTCAGTATCTTGATACTATCTACCCATCCATCTATCTTTATCTTGATTTTTGACTTATTTTTTGGGGGCAGGGCGTAAGGGGGGGTGGCAAACGGACAGACGTTCTCCTCATGTTGCTCCATCAACTCTTTACAATGCCACTCCAATGAGGACAAGAACATAAAGGAGCTCTAATGGTAGAGTGGCAGAGGATTGATCTAAGAAGATGATGCACAGATCGGTGTGGGTTTCTGCAGCCAAAAACACCACATGTGCTTTGTGACAACGGCAATTTTAAAACAGAGCGGAGTAAAGGGGGTTTAGTGGGCACATGTCTTCAGGGCTGGAGGCTGGTTTGAAATACAATACACAGTGCGATGGCACACTGTCCTGCTGTCCCAAACCAATCTCTGGAATCAATCTCTTTTATGATAGTTTCACATAAACTCCATTTGCATAACCCAGGGGGTGTCAGGATTTCATACACTGTCATTGCAGACGATAACCAACATGCAGAAAGGCAAGAAAAACAGTTTGGCATAATATGTGCCCTGTCACCAAGTCAGTAAACACTAACCCTGTCAGCAAACCAGTCCCGCACTCGGGAAACATACCAGTAAGCACCAAAACAGTCAGTAAAAACTGTCACTAAATCAGTCAGTACACAATAATCCTATCAGCACAACAGTTACCTTGTCCAGGATTTTGGTCTTGCCAGTGTCGACGTGCCCCAGTACACAGACCACTGGAGCTCTAAGCGTGTCCAGATCGATGTTTCTCAGATTCTCCGCTCTTCGTCTCTGAGGAAAATCAAAGAGCCAGGCAGTCAGAGGTGTGGGGAAAAGTGAAAAGCTCTCACTCCACCTGTATTTCCACGCAGTCTCACCTCTATCCGTCTCTTTGCCCGGTCATACAGCCGCTCCTCTTTTGTTCGCCCGTCCTCATTGTCGCTCGCGCTGCTCTCATCCTCACTTGCCCTCGCTACTTTTTTCTTCACCTGCACTGCGACTACAACGTCCTTACCATCCTTCTCTTCTTCCTCATCATCTGCTTCACTTTCCTCTTCCTCATCCTCATCATCATCATCGTCATCTTCTTCCTCACTGCCAATTGGCAGACTTGTGGTCTCCTCCTTTACCTCAATGTGGACTTTCTTCAGGTCTGAGAGAAAAAAGATTCCGTGAGACCCAATTTTTGACATAATATTGAAAATTTGTCCCTCCCCGACTCCACCCATCCATTTTTAATTCTTTAATTCGTTTTTTTCCCCCCTCACCCTTTTCCTCGTCACTGGCAATGGCCTCCCAGTCATCCACAGCAACATCTGGTTTCACATCTGCAACAGGAAGGCGGAAGTTTAAATTTGAACTCTCAATAATTGACAATTCTGACCCCTGACATCTAGAAATTAGAAAACACCAATATACTGGAAGAAGTGCTACTTTTACACTGTTAACATGTTTCTTGGTTTACAAAGCTTATTCTGGCAGTTTGAGTGGCATATAATGCGTTTTGTTTTGTTTTTTTAAAGGAGACTCATCTGGGGCATTATTTTTGGGCAAGCCGAGCCTGATACTCTACTACTTTTTGGAGCCATCTCCACTTGGAGAGAAGGACTTTCTCTAGGTAAGGATAGTAACAACTTCCCACCCCTTCTATTTGGCCATTGTTATTTTTTTTGCCAATCAGTGGACAGCCCCGATTATGGTCTTTATTATAATGGTCAAATGTGGGGGTTTTTATATTTCACTTCCATTTCAAAGTTTCACTTTCACTCAAACAGACTCAAACACCAGCATCATAGTTTTGAAGGAGTAAAAGCCTCCCTGCTCCACCTGCCACTCCCCTACAACAGAAGACAGAGTGCATTCATTATCCCACAGCTCCAAGTTTGGTTCTTAGCAAAGACTCAGTGGGGCCTTCATAGGGAGCCACAAACCTCCTCCGCCTGTACACCAGTCTTGAGGACCAGAGCCCTTCCAACTCCACCAGCCTCACCACAGATGTTTTCAGGAGGTGTCCCAGTTTCACCAAACCTAACTCCATCCATCTGCCAGACACCTTCTCCACTACACCCTCCAATTTCATCTACTGAAACTTAACTGCGACTGAAAACACACCTAAGACCTTTGAGCCTTGATCACACTTCAGGTGCTGGCACAGTCTGGAAACTCCTTGCAGGGTCCCACTAGTAAGGCCTCACATTTTTCCTGGTTTACCTTGGCCTCCAGCCTTCTCATAATTTTTGAGCCTTTGTTTCGAAAGCTGCACTGCACCCTTTATGAAACAATGATGTCATCTGCGTAGGCAAACTAACTGTGAAAAATGGTTAAACCTCAGCAGTTCAATAGAATAGAATAGAAAAGAATAGAATAGAATGCCCTTTATTGTCATCATACAGTGTATAACGAGATTGTAGAGCTTCTCCTTTACAGTACAATATCATCAATAGAAAAACAAGGAAAAAAAAAAGAAGAGAGTGCAGTCCCTATTTGTCTGTTCTTAAAGCTAGAAAGCTGGATGACCAGACTCTACAACTAGCGTGAAATAAGACAACCATGACTGATACCTCTGTCGACTAGGACTGAACAAGAGGCAACCTCCTCTTCTGCCACTCACCTGGCTCTGCTGGCATCGTCTTCGCCTCAGTCATGGCAATAGGCTCTGGAGTCTCGGACATTGGTGACGTCACCTCTGATGTTTCTAAGACACAGCAAGGAAGAGAACAAAGCCAGAGGAGCTTTGTTACAATGGCAAACTGACCTTCTTAGTTGGTTACACAGCAGAATTGAGGAACGTGTGTGTGATACCTTCAGGAGTCTGAGCATTGGGCTTTTTCTTCCTCTTGTCTACATAAACTGGCTTTTTCTTTGGCACTGAGTCTTTGGATGGCACATCAATACCTGCAAACACACACATTTTATCATGGTTACATATCAATAAAGGAATCCTATTTGGACGACATACTGCCAACATACAGATCAGGCAATGCTAATGAGACATCTAATTTGGTAGGAAGAAGCTGCAGTGGATGGGAGCGCTGTTGGTCTGGGTGTATTTGTTTTTGCCCCGATTGGTGTTTCCCGAGGCGTTTCGTTTATTCTCACCCTGAGCCTGTAGCATCTTGAGTGTGGCCTCGGCTCGAGCTCTGGCCTCCCTCTGTGCTTTCGTCAGTAGCTTCCCCCCTTTCTTCAGACGTTCCTTCCTCTCCTTCTCCTTCTGCTTCTTCTTCTCCTTGCGCTCCTGCTCCAAGCGCTCCTGAAAGGAACAGTGAGGGTCAAAGGTCAGGTCAGAGATTGGAGACATGTAACGGCTTGGTTTCCAACCAGAAAGGAGCACGGAGTTTCACCTGCTCCAGCCTCTGCTGCTCCAGTTCCTCCAGCCTCCTCAGCCTCTCTTCCTCCTCCCTCTTGGCTCGCTCCTCCTCCTACAACAGCAACAACAAAAACAACAACAAAGTTTCATCTCAGGTCTAGACCAGAGCAGCTCCTGTCATACCACCACCTTCCAGAATATCCCACCTCTTTCATCTTGGCCAGGGCTTCCTGCATGGCCTTCACTGTGGCCTTGCTGGGTCCCTTCTTCTTCTCTTTCTCCTTTTCCTCCTTTTCTCCCTTCCCCTTCTTCTTCTTGTCTTTCTTCTTCTTGTCACCCTCAGCCTCCTCTGCACCAGGAAAAAAGAAGAAGAAACACATTCAGAACTCAGGATGGAAGTAATGGCTGATTTTACTGCTATGTGCCAGTTTTTCTTTGGTTTCATATGTTGAATGGCTTGTGTTTTCTGGCTGTTTTGAAAATCAAATAAACAGATTTGAAGTGTCATTTTACTCTTTTGCGACAGAATAAGAGTAATCTTACCGTCTGCTGCTGGCTCCGCCCCATCCTGTTCCTCATTTAATATGGCTGGAGATGGAGTTGGCGTTGAGGGTGTGGCCTCTGCTATCTTGTTTTCTGCCTCTTTCTTGTCCTCTACATTGACCTCCTTCTCCTTCAGCTTCTTCTGCTTCAGCCTCTCCTCCTCCTTCTTCTTTTTATCCCTCTCTTTCTTCTCTGCCTTCTTCTGTGCCGCAGTCTTTATTTTGAAGGTTCCCTCCTCCTCATTCTCCTCCTCAGACTCTGCTTTTCCCAATTTGCCTTTATTCTTTTTCTTCTTATCTCTTCTGGAGGAGAGCTCCTCATCCTCATCAGAGTCATCCTCTTTCTGTCCCCCTCCACTTCCTTCTTTCCTGACTCCTTCTCCATCCTCGTCGTCCTCGTCTTCGTCGGAGACGGTAGGCTTTTTACCTCTTTTCCCTCCTTTGTTAAGACGGGAGCGTGATCCGCTGTCATCGTCCTCTGACTCAAAGGTAGTAGTAGCAGCTGGGACCACCTAGAGGAACAGGAAACAAAAATTCAACAACAAAGCATTTCAAAAGCATCAACTAAAAAGTCCAAAAAAAGTGAAGCTGTACACAAACACTGTCATAAATCATTTAGAAACTTAAGATTTAGATGTTTCTTTTACCCCCAAAGGTCTATGAATTTGTTTCGTATGTTTTCCACTAAGGGTGCAACGATTATTTGACATTGTCAACAAAGATCCATGACAAAATAAGTTGTCAAAGTAAAATTGTCGATAATTTGTTTAGGATGTCACTGCGCATTTTCATGCTGTGGAGCAAACATAAAATTATTTTACAAAGTTGAGTAGTTACTGTTTAAGCTATCTCACTTCCTTCCCATCTCTGCTGAGAGTTGCAGATGCACAATCGCATCCGAGAAATGGCAGGTAAACAAACGGTAACACACGCACATGGAGCTCAGCAGAACAGCAACGCAATATCACTGCAGCGCTCCAGGATGGGCGTGTCTCCCTTCCAAAGCAACTACTAACAAAACTACATTACCTGGTAAACAAATTCATGTTAACCAAAGACAGCGAACTGGTTTGCAAAGCTTACATAAAAGAATAGGAAAATGTAGGGAAATAGTTTTGATAGACGATGATGCGGCCCAAGTAACTAATTTTCCACCAACATCTTCCATATTCTCATTTTCCAATCACAGCCTGTTGGTCCATTATTAACTGGATCCATTATTGATTTACATATGCAGCTGTACTTTTAATTAGACAGCTTGTGCTTCCATTTTGTCTGTTTGTCCCTTCAGTGACTCGCACTGTAGAGGCCAAGCCAACGCTTTAAGCCCCTGAAGTGCTGCACCGGAGTCATATAATTGACGCGCTGATTGTTACCTGGTTTGATGAATTAAAGTCCGAGTCCCACTTGCTGTTTGAACACTTCATCCATTTATTTCCTTTTCAAACTCGTCAGTGTCCATCAAACTCCATCATGTTTCCCAAAACTCAAACATCCACACCCGTAACTAGCACCTAGCTGCTTCAGCGGTCAAAAAACTGTTTTTCCTTCCGGGTGGAACACCTGCCAACAAAGAAGGGTTCCTACCATATATAGTCCCGACACCAATCACCCAATGAGACCCGACACTCAACACACCACACACAAAAATAAATCAATTCACCTTCTGCTCCTACACGCACCATAGACACCGTCCTCACCTTTTTCTCCTCCTTTGGCTCAGCCTCAGCCTCAGCCTCAGCTTCACCTTGACCTTCACCTTCGTCACCCTCCTCAACCTCAGGGCTGGCTCCATCCTTTTTCCCCTTTCTGGTCTTCTTCTTCTCTGCTCTGGGAGGCTCCAAGCTCTCCACTTCCTCTGCTTTCTGTAAAGGACATGAGGGAGGCCATATTCATTGTCCTTTCAAATTTTTTTCCAAATAAGTAATTTAAACTTCAAGTTTGAGGAAAATTCTTAAAAGAAAAGGAAAAGACTGTGCCAGATGTTCTCTGGGTAACTGGTCACAAAAATCACCCACCTTGGCCTTCCCTCCCTGGGTCTCCAGAGACATCTCCTCCAGCTCCTTCAGGATATCATCCTCACTGCAGGACAAAAAACACTAACTGAGCCACTGAGACAGCAGATGGAGCATTTCAATCATTTTCGGGGGAAACAAAGGGGTGCAATAATAAGAAAGATCAAGGAGGGGAAGAGGAGAGAAAATGAAAGAGGGTGGTGCTGAAGACTAGACTAGACTAAAGATAGAGTTTAAGTAGAAGAATGTGCATTTACATACTCAAAGTCATCTTTCTTGGCTCCTTTCTTCTTCTTCTTCCCTTTGGATTCCTTGGAAGCTCCTGCTCCTTCGATCTCTGCTGCCAGAGCATCTATGTCGATATCTACATCATCTTTGGCACTGAGGACACATGAATCATATTAATCAATGCATGTAGGGTAACAATCAATCAATCAATCCTCCAGTTTACGGTACAGCGGTATGAACCCAACATGAAATTCTCTCATTGTTTGTTTCTCTTTTTAATGGACAAGTTCATTTTGGACTTGAAATCTGTTATGACATGTCAAAGATGAGTTTTCTGTCTCTACTGTTCATTGTGGCCTAAATTATTGATCTGGCTGACTCTTATAGAACCAAAGCTGAGGTAAAGTGACATTAACAAACAATGAAAGGCTCTCTCTCTCTCTCTCTCTCCCTCTCTCTCTTTCAACAATGGAAACTGATGAAAAGCTGCTGACACACTGTTCTCTTTACCGGCTTTTATTTCCCCATCATCCCCGTCTTTACTAATAGTTAAGTCTTTCGTTCAAAATGTTTCTATAGCAAAATATTTATAATGCCTAACAGTGCTCTTTTAACAACGCTTATTTAAAGTAACACAAAATATCACCAAGGTATGCTATTCCTTTATAACATCACTTTAAACACAGTTTCCCAGGAACAGTGTAACATGAGATATATCTTCTGTGTGCTGCTAATCATCGCTGAGGAACAAAATGACCTTGGGCTTTTCATTCTTCCTGAACCAACACCATGCTTCAGTAAGTTATCCTTTAAAACTAAAACTCCATTTTAACGGGGGTGGGAATCAAATCCCACTGATTATTACATACCAGCAGAGACTGCATGTGAAGTATACTGACTGGTAAGCTGCCCAGTAATATAGTCACTGGTTATTGAATTATTTATAACCCAACGACAGCAATTCTTGATTGAATGAAGTTTTTAACTAGCAGCTGCGTTGAGTTATCGTTCTGATCAATCAACTGGCATCTCATATGATACGTGTCCAATTTTTGGATTGGGCAAGCTAATCGAGCAGGTACATTAGCCTGCGGTGGGTTTTCGGTACCTATCCATCTACCTCGCTCTCTCTCTCTCTCTCTCTCTCTCACACACACACACACACACACACACGCACATAAACGGAACAGACTCGACACCGAACAGGCTAGCAGCTAGCACTTGGATGCTAGATGCCATTATCAGGGTCGGTGGTGGCTCGTTAGCATATGTTGTCTGGCTACTAACAGCTGATAGATTCAAATGGATTCTTCATTCACTCATTCTTCATTCAGATTAGCAGTTCGTGGGATTATTTCAGAGACGTTTATATGTTTTTGTGGTTTATATTATAACGATTTCATAAAGAAAGTTAGTGAGAAGTGAGAGTTAAGGCTCTGTAGCCGGCCGGCTCTGTGCTACCAATCCTCAGTGAACCAAACCGAGCTATTACACACTGATTAACCAAACAAGCCATTGAGGGCCACCGCTAGCCCACGGAAGCCGTTTGCAGACCACTTGGCTGTTGTGCATCCGATCAGCAGCCATGTTCAAGCTGTTTAAACCCGGACCCATACACACACGTCCACACACGTCCACTCGCGGCCACATGAACACTCGTGCTCGGCGTCAGCTAGCGCAGTTAGCCGCTAGGATAACGCACTAACGGGGTCCTTTGAATGGTTTTACAGGGCAGGTAAGCTATTAGCGGTCAGGTGCCGGTGTGAACAGTGTTTGCGCACCAGCAGCGCCCGTTTTATCTACCTGTCCTCCCCGGATTTCTTCTGTTTCTTCCCCATGCTGCTGCTTCTGCGCTGCTCCGACTGCTACGCTCTGCTTAGCCTCACATCTGACAAGATCGCGTAAGCACACAACGGAAGTCTCACTCTGGATACTGAAAACACACATGGCACCTGACAATGATGTAGTCCTGTGTCAAAACAAACGTATGTCTAACGGAAGGCCAGAGATTCATTGTAACAGGGCCTGAAATCAAATAATTTAAATAAATAATTATGATGAAAATGTAAAAAAAAAGGTAATGTAATGTGCATATCGCATAGGAGGGAGGGACGTAAACACTAAAATCCATGTTTTGTTTATACGAACTCTCACTTTGGTTAAGACTGGATGCAAAAAATAAAAAGTCAGTCTCAATGGAAGAGTTTGTGTACAGAAAACTTTGATACTGGACAATTTAATCTGTGATTTGCATCACTTAACATCATCACTTATCAGCTAAGTCACGCCGCCCGTGGCTCCTCCGTGTCGAAAATCCCTGAGCAAGATCCCTAACCCAAAATTGCTCCCGAGAAGCAAGGTGGCCTTGCATGGTTACTTCGGCTGTCGGTGTGTGGATGTGTGTATCAATGGGTGAAAGTGAGGCAAACATTGTAAAGCACTGGATAAAAGCGCTATGGATATGCAGTCCATTTACCATTACACCGTCACTATCAGTTTTTTTTCTGTATCCCATATTGTGATAATCATAAGAATAAATACACGTGTTACATTGATGATTGATGGCTATCACAGGTTGTTCCTGATTTTTTCCTGTCAAATAGAATTTGCCTTGAATTTTGAGGTAAAATGACGTTGTCTAAACTAAAACAATTATAATTAATGAGATTAATACATAAAAAAATGTTGGAACTGAAGAACACATTTTGTATAGGAGTGAAGTGACGATAGAAACATAAAGGTTTGGTCACTAATAATTTGCCTGCCATTTCTGCTTTATATTTGTTTGTATTCTCCGATTCATTTGTTTGTTTCAGTAGCAATTCCATTAACACACAAGTGTTTTTCTAAGAACAAAGTATATGATGTCCTAATTTTATTTCTATGGTGTTTTTTTATAAGTACGTTTATACTGATGTCGTGTTACTTTTTGGATTTTCTGCGTAATGTTACGTTAAATGTTTGGTCGTGTGGTAAAAGTGTGAAGTGAGACATCATTTTCCCCTATCTTTGACACTAAGTGGGCACACTGCGCATGCGTCATGTAACAAAAGCCCGTCCCAACGTCCCTTCTACAGAGCGAGGAGCCTTCTGGAGGACGGTGAAACAAGGCTACTTCCCAAAATCCTTGAATTGCATCCTCTGAAAGAGCCAGGTTAAGATTTGACACAAGCAATGTTGGTTCATATTTGTAATGAAATGTAAAGATTCAACCGTTCTAGCTAATATATACAGTACATTGAATGATGTCTCTCTTAGCCTTTACGCGCCGTCAGAACGTATAATCTATATTTCTCTATTTCATTTGTATGTCATCTGTCATGTTTTGTATTACGGCAGGACGGACAAGAATCAGTAATTCATTAACGAATGAACAACGGAAATGTCACACGTAACGGACGAATGTACAGAAGGCGCTCCGTGTGATGTTTGCCCATTCTTTACACGTTACGAAAGTTTCAAAATGAAGGACGTTGTCTATTTATTCCGCCTAATACTTGTTGTTGCAAGCGAAGACTTGCGCTGCATTCTGTTAGAAATTGACCGCTCGGAGAATCGTGAATGGATACGTGAGTCATGGACGCAGCTGGGAGCTGGTGCAACAGGTGACCGCAGTATGAAGCCCAACCAGAAGAGGGCGCCAAAGCCCACTCAAAAGGCGTTCGAGTGAAAATCTGCAAACACAGACTGGACATCGAAAATAGAAATTACATCAACTCACCAGAAAACTAAGAAGCAAATCTTATAGAAGAAGCTGTATGGCTAAATGCCGAGTTGCTCTCTTTGATGAATGATGAGGAAAGACAAGTGGAGCAAGCTGTGTGATTACACATCATTACGCTACACGGAATTGAGCAGCAAGTATCAACGCAAGAATGACAATAAAGATTCTCAAGTTCCCTCCAAGGTTCACAGGTGGGTTCTCTGCAAGATGATGGCTGTTGTTTCTGAATACCTAGGCAGCTGCTTTGCTCCCTACCATCTATGTAGTTAGCTGTCTAACCTTTAATGTCCCCATTTATGACAAAAACGTATTTAAAGACTTCACAGATGATATTTATAAGAAATTTCACTTAGTCCATCAGCCATCTTGGTAAAAAATAAAAAAAAAATCATGATAGTCCCGTCGCAATGCATTGTGGTATTGCCCCACTAAATGAGGATGGATCACATGCGGACTTATAATTTGGTCTAAATTAAAGATTCAGGTGGATATAATTTTTAAGCTTGAAAATTGAGAATTGAGTTGAGAGTGTGCATATGATCCCTTAAAATGCCGTCTATGAAGGCAGCTCACTGGGCATAGAGACACAGCCGGTATCTTGCCAGAAGACAGTGTATCTCAAGGGCATCATAGCAACATCATGTGACATGCAGCTGCTTCTTCACCTCCATGTTCAAACCACGTGGAAGTTCAGATTAAAGCTAGAAGAGTGCAGGAAGAAGCATGTATGAAGGCAAGAAAGGAGCAGCTAACCACGATGGCGAACCTAGCATAAACCAAGGCAAGCCTCTAAATACTTGCTAATCAGCAGAACGAGCTCGTGAAGATCGTCAGGAAGGACAGGGCAGTGAGGGAAAGACATGCAGCAATGGGCATTGGTCAGAATCGAACGTGTGCCACAGCGGTATGTGGCATGAGCCATCAGGGCGCCCCAAGCTGTATGAACACCCTGGGATTGGTGAGAGATATGGAGAGTCATCTATACCTCTCTGAAAAATGTCAATGCCTAGCTTCATATAAACTACGTGAGGGGTGGAATGAGACAACCTTTAATAGGGCAGAGAAAGGAGGAGGATGCACAACATTCTTGGACTGGTCGACTTCATAGACTGATGAGCAAGGATCATAACAAAAGCCATGTTTGAAATCCGAACAGAACCCTCTCCTACGAATGCAGATAATTCTGCCAGTTGGACAACAGCTAAGGAAGGCGCAATTAAACTAAGCAGCTCTACTACAAGTGAGACTACTCCTGTTCACACGAGAGAACACCCAGTTCACAGCCTAGGGTGTTTCCACTCTCACAGAGAAAAAAAACCTCAAGATGCAGTCGACAGGAAAACCCCCTCTGTTGCATTTCAGAAACCTTTTGTCTACTGTCACAACACAGAAACTCTTGCAGAGTAGAGAGAGATCAATGAATAGAACATGGACTTCTTGAGGTCTAAGGGATTGTGCTTAGGTTGCTTCTCCCAGGTCACTGTGGTAGGGACTGTAAAAAGAGAATGAATTGCGAAAAAGCCCACCTATGACATCCATTATAATTTATGTTGACAAGGAAGTTGTTGTGTTGTTACCGGAGAGAGAGAAGGAAACAACACTTTGGAACAGGGGTCCTGTGGACATATCGGGGCCTGTAAGAAGTGTATAATGATCACTGCGGTGGTCAAGGTCAAATTGAAAAAAAGTAAAAGTATGTGGAAACATGGCTTTGTTGATCCTGGCAGCTTGAGAACCTTCTGCATTAAAGATTAAATTCAATTCAAGACGTCTGAATCTACAAGAAAGGAGAACGCAAATCCTTCTTGGGATAATGGCCTCGGAGAGATACCCCAAAAAAAAAAAACACACACCAGTGATGAGAAAGTAGAAAATATGTGGCTTAGAAGGGAAATTCATTCATTAAATGGCTCAAGGTTTACACACTTAACAATATTGCACTATGAAGGGAGAGCATGTGTACAAAAGAAGATTTGGCAAGATGGCCTTACCGGAGTCAGGTCCAGCTAACAAGCATTCAGGCTGAAGTGGGCGTGATGTTAGGCGTGGACGTTCACAAGGCGATGCAGCCATGCCACACAACCGTTTTGTGCCAGAACTACACGCCAAAGCTGAAAAAATAAAGCTAAAAAAGAGTGGTGTTTTCCAGAAAACGCAGCCTTTAAGACGGCTTTGTAGAAGGCTTCAACTTTCCTCTCACTAAGTTGTTAGATGACTTCAATGACTTGGAGGCTTAAACATCGAAGCACGAACAGCTATCCCAAAGACGATCAATATGTACGGTGATGTCCCTCTTCGCCTTCACGTGTTGAAAATACTGTAATGCAGTTTAGTGCATCGTCTGTAATTCTGTATTTCACCCCTATGTCGTTTGCGATGGACCACGACGGGAGCAAAACAATCTCTGAACGCGGAACTGATTTATTCAATGAGAATACCATTTGCGTGCAAAATCAAACAGCGCAGAAAGAGTTAAAGGTTGATGACTGATTCCTTGGCCAAACAGGACAACGGTGTCTGACATAAGCTTTTAATTCCATCGCAATGGTCCCCCTTCACACTAGAGAAGACAGCAAGGATAACAGGCCCTGACTCTGCTGTCTATAATTTGGAAACACTTTGACATTGCACTGCTTAATCTCAGATTTATTCAATCACCCATCGATACTGCATCATTGAACAATTTACCGCACATTGCAGTGTTCCTTCATTCACAAAGTAGATCCTTTCAGCTTATTCCTCAGCTGTGTTCCAGGTGAAGTTAGAGGGCTGAGAGGAAGAACAGGAAGCCTTTGGGATGAATGGCCGGACGTCTTGAGCATAAGTATTTCAGTCCTGCCTGGATGACAGAGATGTCACGTTTACATTACTTCCACATGCTGACACCTTAATCCACAACACAAGAATACGCAACGTGAGGAGGCCAAAGGTCAAAGCTGCTATGAGCCAAAGGAGCAATACGGGAGGTGCCGCCCACACACCCGAGCTGACACTACGGTGTTCATGGGTGTCACTGGGCGTCATGTGTGTGATGGGTGACAGGGGGTGGAGACTCTTAATGGCCGTGGCTGGCAAGGTCAGCGAGGTGATTGGTCCTATGTTCCCTCGTATGATCACGGGGGGGGGAGGGGGTCAAGGATGTTGCTCGTGACTCTGATGGGAGAACACACACAGTTAGAATAACGGCTTGACGAGCTGTGATGAATCAATCGTGTTTGTAACGTGTATGAGTGTAAGATTCTTTTTATTTTGGTGCTTTGAGGAAACATTACTGACCTTAATCTTTCATAAATGCACTCCCTTGACAAATGTTTGTCTAATCGTGCTCCTGAATGTATTTAATTGTTAAGTTGTTCACACACAGACACACACACACAGAAACACCTCCATTCTGGATCAATTAGCATGCTGCGAAAAAGAACAATTAGCCAGCTGGCTTTTATGAAACAAAGCAATTAATGTTATGCTAATAAGTCAGATTTTGAGCAATTCCAGATCATTTGCTAATCATTGGCTAATTACATTGATGACTTTTCAGCGCATCAAATTACGAGCTATTAATCTGACAGATCTGGATATTTAACAAACTCTGAGCTTGGTGGAGGCTTTGCCACTCAGGGCTGAGCTGACTTGGACGTGAACTGAGTTTTATACTCATTTCAGTATCAGCAACTTTATTACAGGGAATGAGGAAGAAAGGGAGGACGACGCAAGAGATCATTTTCTGGGTTTTTTTACTACAGCAAAACAAAGATGTGGAGATTTTCAGATCACCTAAAATGAGAAATTAGTATTCTCTCAGTTCATCCCATGTTCAATGTAAGATATGAAGTATAGAAGTACAGAAACCTAAGTAACTAGAACTTCCAGCCACCTTATAGATGTAGTGCAGTATTGTAGTGTATTTCCCTTTGAAAAGTATTTGTAACAGAGTGCAGTACATGAGCTTGTGTGTTAAACCAGGTGAAGCAGCCATTAAATGGCAGCTGTTGTCTGGGTTAATAGCGGCCCCAGCCAGCGGAGGTCAGGCTTCTTCAGGCCTAATCACAGGGGGACAGACCCTCGTGGCCGGGGGGGGTTGGGGGGTTGTCTGTGTTTACTGCCTCCCCCCAAAGCAGAAGCTGGGGTCATTTCTTACATAGCTGCCTTGCCTCCCACAGACCTCCATATCGATCCATCCGCCCAAAAACAGTCACAGAATCTCTGACCTCTAATCTTTGAGCAACTTCAACTTTACTTGACTTGCTTTACCGAACTGAATTTGTCATTTAGTTGTCACTGTAAGAATCTGTGACAAGACAACAACAACAACAAACCAGTCAGTGGCATCCTGGAGGCACAGCACAGCACAGGGTTTTAGTTTTTACATGTAAATCTACAAATCAGCATGCTCCCCATAGTATTTCCACACACACACACATACTCACACACACACGAGACTCAAGCACACAGTCATTAAGCTATAAAATAGTCGTAACGAGAGATGTTCACGGATATTATCATTTAGAAACAACAAAATAAATATGAGTATGCTATACAAGTAAACTTTAGGACTACATGTGTACACACACCAGCACCGTTTAAGTGACAACAGCTGGAGCTAAGCTGAAGCTCATTAAATCATATCTGATATCCACTAGGGTCACAGTAAGCTGAACCGCCACCGAAACCAGTACACAACAGCAACAAGTTTAGAAGTTCTAGAATCAAGGATTCACTTTTCGAGAATTTCAAGGAACAGAATTCAATCAGCAAACAATCCTGTTGCCTGGAAGCTGTTGGAACGTGTGTCAAATATTGTTTATGTTGGTTGGTCAAAGCCACAAATAAGACATGACCAAGACCTGAACCAGGTGGTGGTTCAGGCCCTGCCCCTGGTTCTTTTCACACTACAAATAGCAAGGTGTAAATGCACAAGCCGTCATCAGATTATTCAGATAATGTATCTGGAGATCGCATTTTAATACAAGATGTAAAAGAGGCCACTGGGGTCATTCACAATGTAGAGGGAGGAGAAACAGCCCTGAACCGAAGGTCTCTCTCACACACACACATACACCATCAATCTTCCTTGACTCAAATTCACAGTTTGAAAACAGGTTGCAGCATGTTCACAGTTGTGTTACTTATACAGGGGTTTTTATGTTAGTTTTCACAGAAACAATCAGTTTTTCAAAGAACTGTTTTGTTATTTCATTCCCTCTGATTTGCTCCTCTATGTACCTAAATATTAGAGTTTAATGCCAAGATCGCATGTGTGTGTTGTTTGTGTTTGCCAACATGCTTTTGTTTCTGCTGCAAGTATTATCATATTTAATCCCCACTGTGCAGCAATGGAGTTTGATGATGACGATGATGAATATGTAAACGGAGCCTTCAGAGACCCTGCTGTGTTGGGATGTGACAGTACACGAGCAGGGGTTTCCCCTGAGACCTCGTCCTGTCAGTCCGGCTCAGTAAAGTCCCCCAGAGGACCAGGCAGACCCCCCTCACTTTGTAAATGAGACCATCAGGGCCGAGGACACAACTTCAACAAATCTCAGGATGGCTAAGGCCCATGGGTAGAACATAAGAATTATTAGAGAGAGAAAATGTTTAACGCTGACGGGTCATGACCCAGAGGATCTTCATCCGTAATGTAGGCACTGAAGAAGACAGTGGCAATCTATAATCCGAGTATTAATGTTAAAGACACCAGGATTATCATATTTATACTCCCACTGCTTTAGCTTTTATGGTAAATTGCATTTTGCATTATATTTTACTTCTTCAGGCAACAGGAAGTATTTGAACTCAAATACTGTAAAAGTCAAAAGATTCAACGTGATGCTGATTTTACTCTATTTTTTTCAGTTTTGTATTTTTTTTCCTTCGCGATAGTTACAGGGCTGCAAGCATGGGTATCATCATTTGTTTTGAACACGCGTTGAGTATGTAGGGAAGGTGGAAGGTACACTTAGGGAAGGTGATAATGGTATGCTGCAGCCAAGGAATAGAGATAGTGTGGTGGTTACTTCTTCCCAGAAATGTTGTATGGGTGGACAGAGCCAGAGTGCGTGGAGGAAGTCATCAATAATGCTGAGTGTACCCTGAGTGCATATGTCCGATCCGGTTCATCCCATTATGTGCATATTGAGAGTGGTTTGTTTGACTTTGCAATTTTTTTTAATAGTGGTAGTTCCAGGTGTGAGATATCTATCTCTGCATACTCACACACATAAATAGCAGAATGTCACATATTGCTAGACAGACAGACAAATAGACAGATGGACAGACAGTCAGATAACCACATTATTAAAGACAGAGAGGGAGTGAGAAAGAGAGGGGTAGAGAGAGATTCTGGGGCTCTGCATGAAAAGATTGAGTTTGTGAACCTGTAGCCAGGTGGTGATGTTGCTATCTCCAAAGAGTCAGCCGTTTGTCTACAATCAATGCGACTCCTCTTCCCTTCTCCCGATACTGCTTAAAAGTTGGGTGTAGCTTCTCTCGCCTGTCCTGGATTTTCGGTGGATATTGGTCGTTCTTCTTTTTTGTGTGCTCCTGTAGTTTGTTTAGTCAATGTAGGCTAAAACAAGGTAGGATTAAATTGTCCTCAATATAATTTAACGAAATGAATCAAAGTACAAGTTGGGTCTTTCGCTGGCCTCCTCCTGTAGCACCCTGACATGCAGCAGCATCTCGTCTCACCTGCACAGCCGATGCCATGAGAGGAGGCCACGCCTATTGACGAGAGAAGCCGCTAGCCTGCTCTTTACTGCTTGGTAGGCAGTTTTCACTTTCCCCACAGCAATCTACTCTTTGGATCCCAGAGAAGAGTATACTCTGCATACTCACGCGACCGGGCAGAGCTCTAAACTCTGCCTGACTGCTGTGATGTGCCGTAGCACTCTGGCGACCACGTCCGATCACCCGCAGACTCTGGTGGCTCCTTCTGACTGCTGCCATCCTGTTGTTCTGTTCGCTGGTGTTTTATTTCCGCGTCCTCTGTGTGCAGTCCCTCCTTCCAGGGATGCCATTGGTTGCTGTCAGTGCCTTCTTGCAGTTGGTAGGTTGGAAACTCTCTATCATCGGTAAAACTGGGACCAGGTGTATACAATCAGTTCATCAATGGCAGGAAGTATAACGTGAGTTGTTGGAGACGAAAGCAATTAAAAATAAAAGCATGCAACCAAAAACACAGCAATAAAAGCAATTTAGACTCACACAAAACATCACACACTTTTGAAATCATCGCTGTACCTAACAAATACAGTATATCACAAAGAGAACAAAACCAATATGTCTGCCTAAAAATCATGCATATCATGTCACTGCACACAAAAAATATCTCATAAAAACCACAAAACCAATTATTCCGCCTTTTGTCATCAGCAATTACAATAACTTGAATATTTATAGTGTAGTGGCAAATACAGAACATTTGTCTGCTGGAGTTACACGTTAAATGTTAATCACTACTTAATTGTTACTTTTGCTCATTTTTGTCAAAGTCCCTCATTATGCCATTTCACCCTTTTTTATTTCTGTTGTTCTTTATTTCCTTCTGCCATTCTTCTTCCATCTGACAAACATTATATCTCCATGTTATCCTTTTTCACATGTTCATTCTTCCATCTCACTGTCTCTTCCTTCTTGCTGGCCTTATTCTTTCTTTCGTTCCCTTCCACTGTGTCCAGGTGGGTTTACAGAGCGGAATAAACTAGTCACCGCATTTCTGCTCCTTGTAGTTAATTCAATTATTTGTTAAGCATTCGGGCCGTTGCTCTAAGCTTTTTTCTGTGTGAAGAAATGTCTTTTTATCAAATTTTTTTGTATTTTGTGGTCCCATGGGGCCAATGAGGTAAACAGGATCATTTATCCAGAATAACACATTCACAGTTTGTTAAATGATTCAGTAATTAGCAGAATCAGAGTCACAGTCAGTGTTCACTGTGGAGCAATGAATTCTGTTTTTCTATGTCATATTCATGTCAAACATTATGGATCCCTGAAGTTACATTTCTTCCATTATGAGGTCAGGGCACGTACTGTAGTTTGGATCCTTTGACTGGCCTTTATTTTACTTGCTTCCATACTGTACCTATTCCTCTCTCTGTGCTTAACCAGAGGAACAATACAAGACTGAGCCCCAGGAAGAGGATAGAGGGGAGGTGGATGTAGTCCCACACAGGACATGCACACTAGCACACTAAAGTACGATGAGGTTCCCCCACTGTCATACTGAGGTGTGTGTGTGTGTGTGTGTTTACACTCCATATCTCCATGTTAACATGTTGAGTTGGCCTTGCCAAACGGTTGACCCACTTCCAAAGAAATCCCAGCCCACCCCCCACAAACACACAGCCTGCTGCAAGTGTCTGTGTGTGTATTAATTGATGTGTGTGTATTCCATCATTGAACTTACCTGATGACGTCTCTGTTTGCACGCTCTCCTGCTCCCACAAGATGTTTAATGACGATAAATCATCTGTCTGAGACACACACGCAAACACAATGATAGATTTAAAGCTCTGGTCCCAGCAGACATGAATGAATTGTCTGCATCATCCTCCTCATTAAACACTGCAAAGCTGCACACACAGACACACATGCCTCTGCTGAGCTCAAAGCTAGAAGTGGAAATCATGATTTTTTTTCATTCACTGATTTGTTCAGTGATGTTTGCCCAAAACGAGGTGCGACCCCATTAACCTGCTGCCTGCCACTCTGCTCTACATAGCAGGAGCATGGCTGGAACTCATCTACGATCATCGAGCGAGTCTTTGGATCAGTGAACGACACTGGCCTGATCGCATTCACGAACAGATCATCCCAGTTTCGAAAACCGACTTCCACCTATTTGTTCTTTCTTTGAGATTTGTTCTCTGCTAGCTTCAGGTGATATAACGTCCCTAGTACGTCAGTCAACCCCCACTTGGAGCAAAGAGAGGAGAAAAGACATTGGACTCTCCTGTCTCTTGTCTGGTCGCGGACGTGAGGCAGCTGAGTGGTCCAAAGGAGGCTGTGGTCTGAGTCTGAATGATGAAGACGATTATGTTTTAAAGGTTTCGCACGGCGAGCTGGAATTCATGTTCAGCCTTAATCGTGCTCATTTTCTGCCCTGTTCACTCCATTAACGGCGAGCAGGGGGCCCGTGTGGCGGCTCCGTGGCTAATTACGGCATGAGGGATGATGGGCGAGGGCTCATTAGCGGCGGTGTGAGCCGAAACATACTGTCTTTCTCCCAGCTAATGATGTTGGATCCGCGGTGAGGGGAGGCCGGTGCTCGCTGCTTCATCAAACGTCTGAGTGTCCGGGGGTTAACATGGCTGTTGACTTCCCATCTCTCCCTGTGCCTCTGAATCTGAATCACAGCAGCCTTATTAGCATGACAAGTGTAAGAGAAACACAAACCGAGTATGGGTACAAGAAAATTAATCATGCAGTTCTGAAATTTTGTCTGGGCCTCTCTCAATCTATATCAGGTTATTCAAACTAAAGACATGTTTTATCATTATAACACAATGAGTCGCTGTGAAATCAAATCAAATCAATCTAGTCATATCAGAGACTCAAAATGTCGCACAGACTTCACAATTTTCCATTTGTTTCCCCAGAATGCATCAGAAATGTTTCAGTTTAGTTCAACAAAGCTTTTCACAACCTTTTTCCTTTTTTAATTGAATAGCACCTAGTATAATTAGGAGTTCAATGTGGTGAGAGTGGGAATTATAAAAACAGCCAGGATAATATTACATTGCTGGAAATCCTCCAGAACTTACAATTTATCCCCATAAATACAGAGTGATCCTGTGGTCCTGTCTTCACAAACTCCTATTCTGCAGCCAAACATTGCTTAGAAAGTGTTTTTAATTTTGTCATAGATACCTACCTTGCAAATATTGTTAAACTAACATGATTTTCAGGCAGGTGGAGTAAAGGGAATTTGAAGGGCAATAAAGATGTGATAAAAATATAAAGAATTGTATCATAGTTTTTAAGGGATTTATTCATAGGCTGATTTTGTGTGAATTTGTATTTGTGGGATTTTTTTGGACAGCCTTTATTTATAGTTTTATTAATGGAGTTTCACGTGAAAAAGAATCACTTAAATGAGGTGGTACTTTTAAACTTGAAAGATATTTGATTCCTTTTTCCTACGTAAATTAGACGTATGTGGTGAACAGTGCTAAAGGGTTAGAGGAATGAATGGATGAGATGATTAGGACTGCATTGCAAAACATTTTGCTATAGGTAGATTTGATGGGCTACATGAAACCATTTCTGACATCATGAATAGTGTCACTGTAACTAGAACTATCTTTTGCGGTTTTCTATTTATATATTTTCCTGTCTGGTGTATGTAAACAACTAATGACTGTTGCACTCACTGCTGTACTGAACCACTCTGAGTTTGTAATCAATAAAACTTGAATTATCAGAAATAAACAAAATTACAGAATACAGTCGTACACCCCCGCATTTTAAACACATACCCTTAGATCAAAAGTGATTAAGGAAGGAAGTAAAGATTTCATAAGAAATAAACAATTTAAAGCTGGTAATGAACTCAGGTAGGAGGCTATAAAATAGTTCAGTAAATAAGGTAATTTCGATTTGGAGCAAAAGAGGGAGGGAAGGAGATATGAATTTAATAAAAGGAGTAACAAAAGGGAAGATTTAGGTAATTAAGTCAATAAAATAAATTCAACACTATGATATGTCAGTGTGCATACCATCTAAAATCTACATCCTACAAACCTTTTAGATGGCATGCTGCTAAATTGACCTTTGACGCCTTGACATATATGTTACGGGAGGTAAAAGGTCAGATTACCTCCTGTTAATGTTGGATCTATAGATGATTTGATGATGATGACGCTATATACTAAAATATGAAGTGACAGTGGAAGTGGACCAGTTGTAAAAAAAAAAAAAAAAGAAGAGAGAAACCAAGAAGTGGAGGGGGTGGGGTGAGAGTCAGACTTTCTTGTGAGAAACAGATTGACGGAGACAGAGGTGTTGTGGGAGACAAAGCTGTTATTCATTGGGTTTTTTAGACAGTATTTTGGGGATGAAAAGGCAGTGGCGTTCTCAGACAGGAAGATCTGTAGTCTGCCTTCACGTGGTTAATGGGAGCCGACACAGTGAAGCCACAGGAAACGGGCACAACAAGGCGGCTCTAACCCAATTTTAGCCACCGTCTCCTCACATCCTGTTACAGCTTCTGTACCAGCAGTAATTAAGGCTGTAATAATTAAATAAGTGGGATTTTTAGCCTGTGTGGGAGTGAACAGCTCATCTAATTACATCATCTGACAGGATTTTTACAGAATACCTTACTACAAATGTTTCAAATACAAGCATCCCTTTCAGTTTGAAGATTTAATCAATTACATGTAATGGTCCAGCCTTCCTATTCACATTGTTCTCGTAAAGAGTAAACAGTTAGGTACACATAGTATGAAAAACAAACAAGGAAAGAGTAAGATGAAAGAAAAGGAAAAAAAATGTCTACAGTAACTAATACCTGAAGTAACTAGTAACTCCAGCTGTCAGATTAGTGGTGATGTACTAGAGAAAAAGTAGGGGCAGCATTAAACATATTAGTTGCTTTCGCTCTTAACTGTCTGGACCCAGTCCCATCTCTGTTCTGGAACTCTCTAATTCTCTGGACTTGCTGTGGAGGTGGGTCTGTACTTACCTGCATATTTATTAGGATCAAAGGTCAAAGGTGACACTGTAAGCCTGTTAAAGAGGTGGGACGGCTTGTTTCAGTTTATAATGACAGTGATTACAGACAGCAGGAACACCTGCTCCAAGGTTTTACTCTGAAAGGATGTGATGGATGGCCCACTGGTGTTATACGTTAAAGATGTACAACTGAAACATTCAAAACATTAGTTCAAAACTTTAGAAGTACCATGTTCTTGAGTATACAAAGTAAAATTACTCTCCACCCTCCACCTCCCCCTACTGAATTTTTACTCAATACTAGCCACAAAGAAAAAAACAAAAAACAAAAACACACATCTGGAGGAATTATCATAACCTGTAGTTTTAATATGAGTACATTTTGTCCTGGTCTGGTAACTGATCATTTTTTACGTTGTTTTAGTTATAAGATTTATACTCCTACAGAGGCCCATTTTCACACATTCCTTCGAGTACTTGAGTAAAGGATTGCAGTACTACGCTCATGTATGGGTTCTCCTGCTTTAGTCCCTGAGCTCAAATCAATTGACATTTAGAGCTCTGATTGGATTTTTGATTATCAGAGCTGAAAGGGGCTTGATTGATTGGCCACCGAGGTTGCCCCTGACAATGGCCGATTCGATGAGAATTGAGTTTTTTAAGTATCCCCTTGCATCAACCAGGGTGAGTATTGATTACCGCACTGCAGCAAATACATACCCAACAACTAATTTAATCTGCTCATTGAGTTCTAAAGTTGGATTTTACTGAACAGAAACAGAAATCTCTCTGTGCAGTTCCTTCGTCCTTTATTGTAATTTTCACCGACGCTGTTGAACCAAGAAGGATTCAAACCCTTGGCTTACAATTTTCACAACTGGCTCAGTCGGTCACATCAGCAGCTGACTCTATGTGTGTATGTGTGTGTAAATGTAATCTGGCATTTAGAGGCTGATGTAAAGGTTGATAGCGCCACACTGCTCTATTCTGA
>OMNV01025822.1:3215-20261 GCA_900303265.1 Brotula barbata
CTCTCCCCTGTCATCCACAGTTGTGATCGAGGATGAGAACGGTGATGACGAAGCACTGAAAAATGGAACAGAGAAGACCCCCACCGAGGCTTAGAGCGCTCTGTTCACCACCCCTGAAAAGACACTCTCCACATTTTCTATGGCGACGTTTCCCAGTTTGAATCCAAAGACACTGTATATAAGCACTTTGTGTGAGGCGGTGAGCAGCTCTTCCACACCCTTCTCTCCCATGGTGACACGCTCTGGCAGAGGTGGGAGATGGCAGCAAAGGAGACCCACAGGTGGACCCCCTCTCCAACTTACATAGACACAGTCGCCATTGTAGGCTTTCGCCATTAATCCAAAAGCAAAAGTGGGGTGGTTGAAGGAGGCGACACTGTGGAAATGCAGAAATCAGGGACAGGATACAGAAATGAATCTTAAAACTAAAGCACACACCTCTCCTATATCCATTCGGTCCAACCCATGCTACTATTTTCTCTGCTCCTCATTCCTATCCAGTTTGTGAATATAGAAAGTAGCCCTTATTGTCTTGCAGCGAGTAGTGGTTCGTTCACTGCATTGAAAGCTTTTATTTAATGGAAAATTTCTGTTGGAGTGACTTTGGGTTTTTGGATGTTGAGAGACTTTGAGCGAGTGCGAGTGCTTTTGTTTTTCACTTCTAATCCTTGATGTTGCCTGAGTGTTTTTGTTACCATACTCTGCAGCTAACGAGTCATTTATACTCGGTGTGACTCCCACCTGTTTGTAAGCTTCCCAGGCTTTCACATGGATTGGTTAATACTGTAACTCCACTGTACACATCCTATTGATAAAAAACGATTTCTATTGCATCGCATCGTGCATTACCGCGTGTGTGCCAAATCTCATGAAAGATGCGACAACTTTTTGTGCTCTATACATGTACTCGTCGAGTTCCGTTCCTTCGCGTTGCCATTTTTAGGGCTCTTTCTTAAACACTCGAATACCAACTCATGCATGGCAAATATTGAATCATGCATGCACAGCAGATGCTCTGAAACGCTTGTGAATTCTTGAAACACCACGTATTCAGTTTTGAATGACAAACCTCAAGAAACAGTCTTAATTCTGCGTCATACTGTACAGTTGGCAGTGATTTGTACAGTTACCTAATATCTTGTAATAAAGAAGATAAAGAAGTACTATTCATTGTTTAGTGTTGATTGTGGTTTATGCTTGATATTCTTTGTTTATTATTCTACTTACAAGTAACCAGTTGGAATACAAAATGAGTTTTATACGAAAGAGATAAAGAATAGAAGAAATAGCCTGGCTGAATTTTGGATATGTTCCCTGTCCATTTTTACTGCTCTTCACGGATTGTCTGCTGATGATGGTCCATTGTGGAAAATGAAGCAAGCCATTCCTTTGAAAAATTGGAAATAGAAAAGAACGTGAGAGGAAAAAGCCATCTGTGAAATTCACGTTTTCTCCTTATTTGTCTAAAGGAGACTTAAGTTACTCATGATGGACAGTTTGCACAGATTCAAAGAGTGGTACTGAGGAGTAAATGATTATTCAGTAAAATGTGTGGTGCTGTCCTCCAGTGCAATAAATGGCTGTTTGCATGTGAAATCTCAGCTCCTCTCTTTGATCAAGTCGTCTCTTGAACTCTTTTGCCAGAGACTGGAGTGTTATGGGGCATGGGGAACACTGATGAGACGTGACATTTCCAACTCTGCTGTGGTGACTAAATGATTCATGTTCTGTGACAAGCTTCTGTCAGTGTACAGCATCTGAAAGCCCAGGATGCCAGGATGCATGTTTGAAACGCATAACACAGCATGTATACTCACTCACACACAGACACACACAGGGCAGATTCAGCTCCGACTGCAGGCTAGACTAACGTATTGCCTGCCTCTCTGCCTCTCCAGTCTTGTCAGACATGAAAGGGGCTGCCTGGGCCGGGTACCATAGTAACAGATGCACCTTGCGCTTGATGGGTACTATGGTGGGTTTGGTGCAGAGGAGTCTTCCTTAAGCCACGGTTTGATACCGTTGATATATATCTAATGAAATCTTCTCCATTCCCTTATCTCTGCCTTCTTCTCTGAAAACAGCCTATCCACTCTAAGGTAAAACTGCATTATGGTGCCAAAATAGTCCCTTCGTCCAAGACGGCCGTCAACCACAACAATGATTCCTGCTGCAGCACTGGATAACGGCCTGCTCACACTGGATGGTAGAGCCCTGTATGTTACATTTAGACTACCATCAGATGCAGTTCAAGCAGTCTTGGTCCGCCCACTATAAAGGCTCAGGTAGTGAACTAAGAATCCTAGTAAGTCCCAAATGTCAGTGGTTAAAAACTTGTCAGATGCAGATGAAGTCAGACCATCATCAAGTCATGACTTACTTATAATAAACTGGTGAAGTTCTGTTGAAAAATATGGCTTCTGTTTCAACTCAATCTTTTTTGATGTCATGTCCGCTAGTATTTCTGAGAGCAGCGCTCCTCTTTAAAGAAGTATGTTTGTGTGTGTGATAAAGATACATGATATATATATATATATATATCTATCTGTATCTATCAAAAATGAGAATTTAAGTGTTCAAATCTGTTTTCAAGACTCAACAACAACCAAAAGTGTAAAAGTCATGGATAACACTCACAGCACACTTAGAGAAAAGAGTGTTGTGTTGTTCTCCTGTATTATCTCTTCCTCATTATTTATTGTTTTCATTCGTACGGCTCCTGTTGCCGCTCCTTTTTTCCTTCCTTAACCGTGAAGGTTTTCCTGGTCTTCATAGAGAGCTTTGGTCTGGATCAGGTTTGGCTTGGTTAGTTGTGTGACCCCTTTGAGACTTTGTACCTCACATTGGCTACACAAATAAACAGGATTTGACCTCATGGTGTGTTGTGGCCTGTGTGCTTTGATTTGTGTCTTGGTGTACAGGGTAATACTGAAAGTCATTTGGGACTCTGAACCCCCTGTGCCCCTTAGCTGTGATATTTTCAATGGTTTATCCAGATTGATAAAGGGCTTGAATTATTTTTTCTGCATGGACAATGTTATTCTAAAGTTTTCTTCTGATATTATGAAAAAATATTTCAAGAGGCTTGCCCTCCCTTACATCGTGTCTGATATGGAATGACCCTGTCTTTCCTGTGCTCAGTCAAATTTTGCAGCGCCAGAAAATATCAGAAATTTACGAGAGAAGTGGCAACAAAGCCATTTGTAGAAATCAGAGGAAAGTATAACTTGTTCATCTAAAATCCATTCTTTCAATATAGCCAAAATATATTGGCAGTTCAGATATAGACAATGATTCACACATACAACGCTCAGAAAAAGGGACCAGAGGATGGTCTAAACAAAACTGAGGGGTTTTTCATTAGATAATTGGGTAAATTCATTTTTCAACTTGTTTAGCATGGAAGGAGATGCTGATGTTTTATGTCAAGTGAGTACTAAATGAAGCTCTAAACCATATAGTTCATTTTGTCAAACTTTATATCAGGGATCGTTGAGTTTTTATATTCTATTCCACGTTCCTGTTGTATTTTCCATCCCTTTTTAGAGGTCCTTTTGTTGCATTGTCCCATTATTTGTTGAGTGTAGGCCTGTGATAAGTCTTTGTTATACATACATTTTTGAAAACATGAAAAAAATACATTACCTGATAGACGCTTGTCAGGGTGATACACATTAAAATCATGAAACTGTAGGTCACATACACATATTCCCGCATAATATTATAACATTTGGAACTCTGTGTGAAGCAATATTTTCTGCATTCAGTACTTCTGACACAAAGTGAGTAATATTGAGAAAAATGAATGGCAGAATTTGCAGTAAGGTCTGAAGTCATATTTCAGTCATACGATGAGTTGACATTAGTGTTCAGCTTTGGTATTTGGAGTTTGCTGACCGCAGCAGGCTTACTGCCTCTCTCCACCGAGGGTCAAAGGGCCTCAGTCCTGAACAGTTGGGGCATTCACGTTATTGCTAACAAAATGTGAGGGGCTGAAAAGTTTAACATACATGCTGGTGTTTCTGACAGATTAAACGCCTGTTAACATCACTTGTGAAGGATCAGCGCAGAGGAGGTCTGCGGTGACAATCTGTGATCTGATAGGAGACCCAGTTTATCACTTCTGGGTTTGACTGGAATCCTCCTGCAGCCATTCAGCCATTCATTCACGTTGTGAAGGTCTGGTTGTTCATAACTATTTTTTTTCCCTAGTATGATAAAAGAATGACGAAGCATGAAGAACAAAAAAGTGCAACTAAGTGAAACACAGATACATGCTGGCAGCGTAACGAAGGAGGTGTTGAGCGTGGAGGTGGAGAGCGGGTAGGAATGACAGCATTCATCCATGGAGTGAAAACGCATCATTACTGCTCTCTGTTTGTTGCACCAGAGAAGCAAACTGTGCAGACACCCCTCACTCTGAGACTCCCACCCACCTCTCCCTCACTGCTCTCTGTCTCAATCCCACTTTTGTGTCTTCATTTTAACCCGGGGGTAATGCCCACTGCAACTTCATACACGAAACCACACACTGAGAAAATGAGCCCTTCTCTCTCCTGGCCTGAATCAATGGGCTTTGTGCAGTAATTGTGTGTGTACGATGTTCAAAAATTACAGTGGCAGTATTTGCATTTAATCAGAAGCTTTGCCCCCTCCCAAACAAAAAATAAATAAATCCTGTTTGCAATTTGAACCTCCTCATCTGACAGTGTATTTTACACCTTTAAACACTGGTAAATATATTTGTATGTATTTGATGATTTTAAGGTCTTTGGATAAATGGATCAGTTTAATGGACATTAAGAAGAGCTATTTTTTTTCTCTCAAAAGTCAATTTTAATTTAACTGAAACTAGCTTTACTCCCGATTTGTTGGATATCTTTTTATACGGATATCTCCAGATCCATGATATGATTGATATCCTTTGAAACTTTGATAGATAGATAGATAGATAGATAGACAGACAGACAGACAGACAGACAGACAGAAAGATAGATAGATAGATACTTTATTAAAGGAAACGAAATTCAAGTCATCCAGTAGCTGACAACAAACAATCACCAACAAAAACAACGAAAATAATGAAGAAATAATGAATGACGAATAAGAAGCACAGAATATATTGAGCAATATAATAGAGTCAGCACATACAGGCCGTTGTGAATCCTGAACTGACACCTGAGCCCCTCTTGGGCTCTTGGAGTATAAATATCATTTTATTTTACTCATGTATTCCTAATGTGTTTAAAAGCTGTACATCCAGTTTTAAACACAGATAATTGCCAATAGGGTGCATAGACATTGAAAAACAGACAAATATATCCATGGACCAGGGGTGGAGATCAACCCTGCATTAACATTAAATACGTTTTCTTTTCCAAGGAAAGTGAGCAGAGATGAAAAGGGGGGGTGAGATGAGGGGAGATAAGAGAGCTAGAGAGTCGAGAGAGAGGGAGGGAGGCTCAATATGATGAAATGAATGCCAGCAAAGAACTGTTCAGACACACCGGATAGTTACCATAGCAACCACATTCCCAGTCTCTCTCTCTCACTTTCTTTCTCTCCTCTCCCTATCTCACTCCCTGTCTCTCTCACTGCCAAATTGCTTTGTTGCTGCTGGAAGTCTGTGAAGGAAACCAGTGACTGAGAGACAGGCATCTTTTACCATTTTGGTGCTGCAGCATTATAGCAGTTTGTCATCCACTTTACTTGTATAGACACTGGCTCGCATTAAAATGCCACTATTGTGAGTTTGTTTGTTGTATTCTAAGCTCCATGATGCACTGGTTTCCTCCCATAGCTGAATGCATGATTCTATGTGCAGAGGTAAGGAACATTGCACAACCGTGCACTGCTGCAGGGTCGTGAACAGTTCAAGTTCTCCAGTGACCTCAATCAATGTCTCACTCTCGGGCACATCAGAAAGCCTTTAGCGTACCTACGTAGGTTCACTTCACAGACGTGCAGGGTTTGCCTGATAAAGAGTGCACTGCCGTAAACACAGATGATAGACTGAAACGCTATTAGTGCTCTCTTCTAGATCATACACAGAATGAGCATCGGATATCTCCATCGAGGGTGGAATTGGCACTGAGCGAAACCCCCCCAGCACATGCACCTACACACACATTGCACAACAGCAGTTGGTATATATATGTACTAACTGGGATACACAACAAACAGTTTGTGGGCTATCTCTGGGTGGCAGAGTGGGTCTCTACATGGCCCCTGGAGGGAGGGGGGGCATGTAACTGTGTATATGTACCTCCTGAATAAAAGATGCTGACCTAGATGGAAATATGCCATTGGTCACTTAATTTATCCTGCATGCATGTTTGGCTCACACTCAAGCATCTATTATCATCACCCGATGGACAAAAAAGGTGATTGGTGAGGATATGTTTCATATGATGACATGCATTTAAATGTGTCATAGGTCTCTTTCTGTGTCCTCAAATAATGAATCCAGGCAGACCTGAATTGAAAACAAAATGAAGATTTCAGAGCGTATTATTGCAAATATTATTCCTGCATTGTATTTGTATCAATGTCATACCAGATGAACAGTTTGGCCGTGTTCTTCATGTTACTTCCTTCATAATATACATGTTTTCCAGCCCCCCTTTTAAAAGCCCAAGCATTCGCCTCTGGGGTTAAATGTTGCATAAATTTACAAAGATCGATTCATAAGAGAAAACATCAGAAGCGTTTTTACTGCAGTTGCTCCATCATCAACGGGCTTAATGCAGCTCAGTGATGCAGACTGGAATCATGCAACGTGCCAGTGCTGCACCACGTGGGACTAAACATAGTACATATGTCTGCAGGTCTGTGTGCATGAATGAACCTGACTGAATGGGTGTTTTGTATCAACATTGTACTGAGCCCTTCTACATTATTGATATGCTATTTGATTGCCCACCATCAATAAATGATTAGGGAATAGAAATTTGTTGGGCCGGGGTTTAACAGCCATGAAGCTCTTCAGTCTCAGTCCATGAATGAACACATGAGCCACATGATGCTGCTCTCAGAATTTTCCCAAACTTGTTTCAGAATGGTACTGACTCTTCTCTCACATCAGAAATAGAGAAATGTTTTGATTTCATCTTCTGTCCTCCAAAGCCTGTGGCCTTCAGCCGTGTTTACCAAGTTTTCGTGGTATAGCTATGTGTCCAAAACAGAAGCAGCTGGGACATTATATTTCAGGGGTTTTTAATCAATTTTGGCCAATGGTCCACAAATAGACTTACTTTATGCGAATGTGAGGGACGCCTACACTTCCTCCCCCCTGCCCCCACTGGGAAATTTGACCATAATCTGATCCTCCTGCAGCCCCATTGCAGGTCAAGAATTCAAAGCCAACCTACGACCGTACGCTCCTTCACAAAATGATCTCCTGAAGCAGAGGAGCCTCTGAGGGACTACTTTGGGTCCATGGACCTTAATGTGCTGCTTTAGCCACACGGTGAGGACATTAAAGGGGGCACACAGTGCATAACAGACTACCTTAACTTCTGCAGGGATGTTGTGGTTCCCATAAAGACTGTGCGCTGCTATCCTAATAACAACCCCTGGATTACCAGCGTCACTAAGAACAGCGTCCAAGAAAAGAGACCAGGCTGAGATGAAGATGCAGATGGAACTCAAAGGAGTCCTACAGCAGGAGAGTGGAGCAGAAATTAAAGGACGACAACATGAGGAACGTGTGGGAGGGCTTGAATCATCACGGGCTGCAAAAAGAGGAGTGGACATGCTTCAGTGGAGAATGCTGGGGGAACAAACCAGTTTATTCATTTCTTCAACAGGTTTGACAGACCAGCTTCTTCACCTACTGCCTGCAACCCCACTCAAACCCCATTCCCCAACCCCCCACCATCACTACCACTGCTTCCCCTCCACAATTGCCTGGTGCAGGACTTTGAGAGGTGGACTAAAGCGAATCATCTGCTGCTGAACACCTCCAAAACCAATGGTCATTGATTTTAGGAGGACCAAGCACCAGCTAAAACCAGTGTACTGTGAGCGGGTGGAGGTGGAGGGAGTCAGGACATACAAATACCTGGGGCTGCAGCCGAATGAGAGACTGGACTGGACAGCCAACATGGACACTCTACAGAAGAAGTGGCAGGGACAGCTCTATTTCCGAAGGAAGGTGGGGTCCTTTAATATCAGTAAAAAGCTGCTGCTGATGTTCTCCCAGTCTGTTGTGTCCAGTGTCCTGTTCTTTGGTGTAGTGTGCTGGGCAAGCAGCAGCAAGAAGAGAGACACCGCACGGCTGGACGGACTGGTGAGGAGAGCTGGCTCAGTATGTGTATATATATATGTATATTATATTATACTGTACTATGTTATATTACATTACATTACATTACATTACGTTATGTTATATTATATTATATTATATCATATTATATTACATTATGTCATATTATATTATATTGTGATATTATAACGATATAATAAAACAATCAGACACTCCAACAACAAAAATAAAAAAAACTCAACATACACAAAGGCCAGTTATAATTGCCACCAGACACAAGATTAGCTCAGTAAAAAAGAAAACAATAGATAAATAAATAACCCACATTACATACATACTAATGGTACAATAAAGTATCCAAAACAATTCTGTAATCAAAACAAACACCAACCTATCAACATGTGCAAAAAAAGGTCACCATGTTTTGTTAAACTTGATGAGTAAACCATTCATAGTACACCTTATTTTTTCTAGTTTGACAGAGTAGAGCGTGTCCCTTATCCACGAGGTATGGGAGGAGGGCGGGGGCAGGTGATTTCCACTTCATCAGAATCAGTCGTTTGGCTGATAAGGTAACAAACGCTACAAAGTCTGCCTTGTATTTTGGAAGTGGTAGAGTGGAAGGCACAACCACAAACAATGCAGTGATTGCAGTTGGTTCAAATTGAATGCTAACATAGACTGAAATTGATTTAAAAATGTCAAGCCAATAACGTTGTAAAGAAGGGCATCATCAAAACATATGCATGGAGGGGTGATGATGATGTCTGTCACACATGGGGTCAACATCATTGTAAATCCTAGAAAGCCTGACCTTGGTAAAATGTGTCCAATGAAGAATTTTGCATTGAGTCAGACCATGTCTAGCACAAATGAATGAACAGTGAACCTGACACAAAATAATATTCCAGCAATACTCTGAATCTCCTCATCCAAATCTTCTTCCCATTGAGCCTTAATATTGTGCACCAAAGTTGGACGCAAGGTGTGTATAAGTTCATATGAACGTAAAATGAAACCCTTAATGAGAGGGGCGGTCGTTAAAAATAAATCTATAGGTGAGGCCACAGGGAGGCTGGGAAAATGAGAACTAAGTTTTTAAAATTAAAATGCGGACTTGAAGATATCCAAAAAATAAAGAGAACTAAGATTATGAAATTAAACTGCGGACCTGAAGATATCTAAAAAAATTATGTTTCGGTAAAGAGCACTTATCAGAGATCTGCTGAAAAGATGCAAAACTATTGTCAATGTATAAATTCCCAAATGATTCAGAGCCAGAATTGGACCACAATGAGAGAGCTGGATTATCTGATATTGGGGCCAAAAAAGATAGGGTTTGCATACCAAAATGGCGTAGAAAAGGCTTCCAGATCTTCACAGCTGACTTTACTTAGGTGTTTTTGGAGTAAGGAGGAAAACCTGAATGAGGGCAGTCAAAGAAGCATGTTCAGCAGAAAATGTCTCCATATGCAGCCATTAGGGGGCAGCAGGTGATCTTTCCAAAATAATCCAAAACTGAACTGCTCTAGGGATGGCAGCCCCATAATAAAACCTAAAATTAAGCAAAGCCAAACATCTGGGAGGCCTAGGTCTCTGTAGCAGCTCCCTATGTAGTCGTGGGACTTTCTTATTCCAAATAAATTCTGTAAATAAGATAATCTAATTTCCAAAAAAAATAGAGTGGGGGCGGAAAATGGGTATGCATTGAAATAGGTAGCACAGTTTGGGGAGAGTGTGTTCATTTTAACTGAGTTAATCCGAGCTACAAGAGATGAAGACAACAATGACCACCTCTGGAAATCTTCCTGTATCCGAGACGACATAGGGGCAAGATTGACTTTAAACAGACCACCAAACTTATCTCTAACTTTGATAACAAGATATGTAAAACTATGTGGGACAATTTTGAATGGGAAAGAACAGTTACGTGTAGCAGCATTCAGAGGAAACAATTCACCTTTGTCAAGATTAACTTTATATCCTGAAATACGACCAAATGAGGTACGGATGTCAAGAGAAACATGGACTGATGTATACAAATTAGAGATATATAAAAGCAAGTCATCTGCATAAAGGGAAACTTTCGGCTCAGAACCAATCTGATAATTCCTGTTATGCGAGGGCCTGACCGTAGTGCAATGGCAAGTGGTTCAATGGCAATGGCAAATAAAAGTGGACTTAAAAGACAGCCATGCCAAGTGGAGCGATTAAGGGGCAAAATATTCCGAGTGGGTGTTATTGGTCCTGAATGAAGCCATGGGGGATGAGTGAGTATTGTACAGCACGTTAAAGAGTGGCTGAATGTTAGAAAAGGAATATCTGTTCGGGATAAAACCAGTGTGATCTGGGGAGTTAATGGAGGCCAGGACAGTCTCCAGACGCATGGCTAATAGCTTGGATAAAAACGTCACATCAACAGACAGTAGACTTATAGGATGATAACTTGAACAAGGTAAAGAGTCCTTATTCTTCTTTAGGCGGCACGGTGGCATGGTGGTTAGCCCTGTTACCTCACAGCAAAAAGGTTGTGGGTTTGAATCCCGGGGTTGACCTCTGCAGCTTTGTGTGTGGAGATTGCATGTTCTCCCTATTCCTCCAGGTGCTCCGGTTTCCCCCACCCACAAAAACATCTACATTAGGCGAGTTGGTCCCCGGGTGCTGTTGTGTGTGTTTGCATGTGCATGTGTTGCTGCCCACTGCTCCTCATTCAGGGTGCATTAAAGTGCAGAGAATTAATTTCCCTACACAGATCAATAATGTACACTTCTTTCTTTCTTAAAAGCAATAATATTGAGGCCTGGTTAAGAATTGAAGGGAGTTTATGAGAGATGAATTATTCATTAAATATCTCAATCAAAACCAGTGATAACTTGTCAAAAAATGTTTTATAAAAGTCTATTGGAAAACCATCAGGACTAGGACACTTTCCTGATTGCAAGGAAGGATTGGAAGGCTGCTCGTTTAAGCTCATCAATAGTGATCAGCTCCTCTAGCCTCTTAACAGAGTCTGGGTCTACTTTTGTTATGTCTAATAAGTAAAAAAAAAAGAAGGATGATTCCGTATAAAGCAAATGATTCTGTATGAAGCTCTGATGAGTATAGGGGGGAATAAAATTGATTAAATTGATCATTAATTTTTTTGGGCTCTGTTTTTGCACCAGAGGGAGTTTGAATTTGTGGAATTTGATGAGAAGCGGAAATTTGCCGCAACTGATGGGCCAAAGGTTTACTTGCCTTATCACCATGTTCATAATTAGGATATTTAGATTTAAATAGGAGGTCCTCAACATAATTGGTGGAGAGGAGATCAACCTCTGCCTGAAGAGAAAGACGCTGCTTGTAAATGTTTGGGGATGGGAAGGAGGCGTAAATATTTTCAAGCTGGATAATTTGTTTACTTAGATCCTGTAATTTCCCTTTCCTCTGTTTATCCTCAAACCTGAGATCCCTGGAGTTCTATTGATAGTTAGAAGAAAATCTATTTTATCACAAATTGGACAAAATCCTAATTTGACAATAGGCATGTGTTAAGGCCAGGGGCCGTGTATTATCACGCCCCTTTATATGTGTGTCCAATATGACTGGAGCATGATCAGATATTACAATAGCATTGTAAGAACAGGATTGAACTGCAGAAAGGAGCCGATTATCTGTAAGAAAGAACGAGTGTAGGTGTGATGAACGTGTAAAAAGAAGGAGCATACTCTTCCTGATGAGCTGAGGAAATGCCAGGGATCTGAAACAGAGAACTCATCCATAAAGGACAAAATACAAGTCTATTGACCTCAAAGGCACACCCGTTTTAATGGATGAGAGATCTATTACTGGATCAACCAACAATCAAAATCGCCTCCCATTATCCCATTATTATTAAAGTGTGTGCCCATATTGGGTAGTTTGGAAAATACTAATTGAAAAAAACTGTCATCGTCCCAGTTAGGGCCATATATCCATCCATCCATCCATTTTCTGCGCTTATCCGGGTCCGGGTCCCGGTGGCAGCAGACTGATTAAATAAGCCCACACTTCTCTGTTCCCCAGCCAGGGACATCTGACCCATCCAAGCCCTTTGTGCCTGCCTCCTCTCGTTTTGGCATGGAGGTCAGGTTAAGGAGTTTCTCAACGTGCTCCTTCCACTGTCCGATGATGTCCCCCGTCTGGGTGAGATGCTCCCTGCCCTGTCTAGTGACAGCTTGGGCTAAGGACTGCCTCCCTTTCCTGAGGAGTCAAATGGTTTGCCAGAACAGCTTCAGGGCTGACTGAAAGTCATTTTCCATGGCCTCCCTAGACTCCTCCCACGCCCATGTTTCTGCTTCCGCAACCACTGATGCTGCAGTCCCCCTGGCATGCCAGTACCTGTCAACTGATTCAGGGGTCCTCTGTGCGAGCCAGACTCAAAAGGCCTCCTTCTTCAACTTGATGGTCTCCCTTACCGCTGGTGTCCACCAGCGGGTTCTTGGGTTACCGCCACGACAAGCACTGACAACCTTCTGGCTGCAACTCAAAGCAGCTACTTCAACGATCACAGGGTCCACTCGGACTCTATGTCCCTGGCCTCCCTCGGGATTCAGGTGAAGTTCCTTCGGAGGTGTGAGTTGAAAGTGTTACAGACAAGTTCTTCCACCAAACATTCCCAGCAAACCCTCACTACTCTTTTCGGCTTTCCAGGTCTGTTCAGTGGCCTCCCCCGCTATCAGACCCACCTCATCACCAGGTGGTGATCAGTTGACAGCTCTGCCCCTCTCTTTACCCGAGCGTCCGAAACAAATAGTCGCAGGTCTGCTGATATGATTACAAAATCGATCATAGACCTTTGACCTATGATATTCTGGTACCAGGTACACTTATGTTGTCAATGTAAGCATTGAAGTCCCCCGGCAAAACAGTGGAAGCCCATATAGGACCCCACCCAAGGCCCCCAAGAAGGCTGGGTAGTCTGAACTGCGATTTGGTGCATAGGCACAAACCTCTGTCAGAGTCCTCCCTGCAATATCTAGCTGCATGGAGGCATTCCTGTCGTTCACATGGGAGAACTCCAAAATTTCGGCGCTCGGCCGGAGAAAGAGAGTCCAGCCTCTCCAGGAGTTGGGTTCCAGAGCCCATACTATGTGTGGAGGTGAGTTCAACTATCTCTCTAACTATCTAGTCGGTATTTCTCAACCTCCCGCACTAGCTCAGGCTCCATTCCCGCTAGTGAGGTGACATTCCATGTTTCTAGAGTAAAGTTCCATAACCGAGTATCCGTCCGTGTGGGCATACGCCCTTGTCCACTGCACTTTTGGCTGCACACCAGACCCTTCATTCCCTCACTGGAGGCCCCAGATTTTCTAGTCCGTTTGTGCTGTTTATGTTGGGCTTGTGAATCACTCTGGGCCATATTTTAAACACAAAATAGAAAAGTGTATGTACCAGACCAGTGAAGCATGGAATGAATAGTGTTAGTAAGAGCACAAATAAAAATATGGGTGACTAAACAAAACCAAACACGAAAAAAACACATAACAGTAACGAAAAACACCCTCTCCCCGACCCCGCCGCTTCCCTCGCTGAAGCACCTCCTCAAACGAGACGCATGCAAAATTCAAAAATGACCAAAGAAAACTTCAATCCTTCCAGAGCACCAGATAAATAAGTAGTGCTCTCTAGTGTATGTGATATTAAGAAAGCAAAAAAATCAATGAACACAATATAAACATTACTTAATGTAAAACAAGTTAGATAGACCTTAATGAAAACAGCTTACCAAATGGAGATAACAAGATATGAAACTGAACCAGCTTGACCAGCCAGCTAAACATCTTTAAATTATAGACCAGTAGAATAGGAGCCTAAGTTTTCAAAGGAATGTGTGCCTCCGCTGGACAAAGTGATCCTAAGAACCGCTGCAAATCAGCAATAGAGTTTTCGTTGCATAGGCTCAATAGCTTGTTTTAGCTCAGGATCAGCCGAGCGCAAGGATTGTGCTCGGCCTGTATGTGCTGGCTCTATTATATTGCTCTATATATTCTGTGCTTCTTATTCGTCATTCATTATTTCTTCATTATTTTTGTTGTTTTTATTGGTGTTTGTTTGTTATCAGGTACTGGATGACTTGAATTTCCTTTCCTTTAATAAAGTATCTATCTATCTATCTATCTATCTATCTATCTATCTATCTATCTATCTATCTATCTATCTATCTATCTATCTATCTATCTATCTATCTATCTATCCGTCTGTTCGTCCGTCTGTCTGTCCGTCCATCCATCCATCCATCCATCCATCCATCCATCTATCTATCTGTCTGCCTTCCTGACTGAGAATCACCCAGGGGATCGCTGGTGTGGGGACAGGGCTAAGATTTGTTTTTCTTACCTATTATTGAGATTTCTGGTTGCGGTGAGGTGGACACAAGCTGTGTCAGCTTATCAGTCCAGTGGACAGGGACAGTCTGGTGTCCTTGTCTGTCTTTAGTCTAGCCCAGTATTTATTCTTCTGGTATGACAGTGAGGAAAATCCACTCTGACAGAGGGATGGAGTTACAAAAGGTAAAACACACTTCTGCTTGACAGCACATCCATCTTGACAGAGACAATGGACATTTCAATGAGCTGATCTTCTGCAGTGCTTACGGTTGAGCCTGCTGCTGAATCACCACTGAATGGGAGCAGGATTCATTTACTGTCACAGTTCCACCACTGGAACTTCTGGAATTGAATGGAAAAGGGCAAGTCACCTGGACTCAATTTTATTTAGATAGATTTGATACATCCCCAAACATGCTGTATTTGCATTACCGTTTGTAAATAATGTAAGAGATACTAACACTAATGTTGATTATTGTGCATTTTTAAACCATTGCTAACAAAAACAAAACAATGAAAGAAACATTAAAGGACATTCAGAGCTGCAGCATGCACAACAATCTCATCTTTACTGGAATAAAGGAACAACCTCAAGGTAACAAGCAACAAAAGAATTTATGCAATCGGCCCTGGAAATGGGATCTAAAATCAACAAACCAAGGCTGATAGTCGCATAATTTGAAAATTTGAAAAAAACTGGTGAAAAGCCAAGGAAGGGAACTGAAAGGAACGAGTTACGGGATGAATGACCATTTCCCGCAGGAAATCCAGGAAAGGCGAAAAAAGCTACTCCCAATTCTCAAACAAGAAGAGTGGCACTAATCGATGTCAAACTTTACAAAGACAGCCTTCCGAGACAGCAGTATCACCACCTGGATATAACAATACGTCCTGGGATCCCACATCATGTCCAACTAAGCATAAATAACTCAAATCTAAACAGACAAACCCAACCTTTTCATTCAAAACCCAAGAACATCTCTCTCTCTCTCTTTCTCTCTTCTCTCTTTATCTCTATCTCTCTCCCTCTCTGTCCCTCTTTAACTCCGAACTAACTAACTGTGCATCTGTCAGACTGTCTGTGTTCGTGTCCTCACTATACGCGTGTGTCTGTCTCCCCGTCCTCCTGTCTGTCAATATACCTATGTGCAACACCCTGTGATTTTTGTGTGATATGCATGGATGCAATAGTATATGTACAGGTATGCATGTGTTCTGATGTATGTATGTAGGTATAAGTATGTATATGTGGTGGTATGAATGAATAATAATGCATACGTATAAATCAACCAACATACTATACCATCTTAACTATTAACATTTGTTTATGTGTGTCCAGTAATAGATATGTATGTAAACACTGTACTTTGAGGTGTGTTTGTTTGTGTAAATGTACATATATACTGTATGTATAGGCATATGTTTGTATATGTACGCATGTGTGTATGTATGTATATAAATGTTTATAAATGTGTGTGTGTCTGTGTAGAGATGGGTACGTATGTGTATATGCGTGTACACATGAGTGTGCAAGTACATGTTGCGAGTGTGTTTGAGTCAAACTGTAAGGAAACATATAATGTATGTGCATATACATTGTATGTGTGTGTTTGTGTACGTGTGCGTATGTATGTTTGTGTGTATGTGTGCGTGCGTTTGTGTGTCTATATACATAGTTCTCACAAACACTCTAGGTGCAACTTAGACACATCATCAGTGTTGTATCCTGGGTTCATCGGGTGTTTTGGGTCTCACAACAGACACCCTCGCCCAGGTGACCCAGCCAGGGTTGAGCCCCGACTTGTGTCTAAGTAGCCTGCGTAGCCCACGGATCTCCCCGCTTGATCCACAGCCATCTTGACGCCTTCTCTGCTGCGTCAGAGATGTTTCTGATGGCTTTCCTGTTCTGCAGTCCTTTCACTCCCAACATCTTGAGTGCCCTTACGAGAGACTGGCCGACGAAGCCTCTGCACCCGACCTCGATGGGGTTGAGTCTGGTCTTCCATCCTGTGTTCCCGCATTCGCCTGCCAGCTCCCCGTACTTGGCCCTCTTCCTCTCGAAGGCCTCCTCCATCCGGTCTTCCCAGGGAACAGTCAGCTCCAGCAGGACCACTTGCCTCGTTGTTTCAGAGACCAGGACTATGTCTGGCCTGAGTGTGGTCACTGTGATGTTCTCTGGGAACTTGAGCTGTCTCCCTAGGTCGACCTTCAGCTGCCAGTCCCGAGCTGTTGCCAGCAGCCCCCCTGTCTGGGTCCGGTGCTGTTGTGGCTTCTCCCCAGCCCTAACAAAGGCGATGGACTGCCTTGTTGGTTGTTGGTACTTGCTGCTGGAGATCCCTGTACTGATGGCCTCAGCGATGGCCCGCAGCACTTGGTCATGGCGCCAGCGGTAACGCCCGTCTCCAAGTGCCCGGGGGCAGCAGCTCAGGATGT
>OMNV01025824.1:0-15406 GCA_900303265.1 Brotula barbata
TTGCTGATTTAATTTGATGATGTGGTTATAATCATGCATGTACAGAACAAACAAACAATAAAAGAAGTCAAACCGAATGAACACAGGTAGCTTCATAGGTCCCATGGTCCGATCAAGTCTGTTGATTCGCTCCTGTACTAAATAGGTCACGTTCTACAACTCTCAATCACACTAACAGACACACACACACAGACACACACACACACACACACACACACACACACACACTCCTCGCAGTCACAGACATGGATAGGATGAAAGGTGTGGTTTGATGTGACTCAGAAGGTCACAGCCTGGTGTTGATGTCAGACTGTGACCTTCCGCGAAACTTGCTGCTGTCACCTGATAACGCACTCACACACACAGGCACATACGCACACACCTGTCTTGTATTTGTCTCAGTTGTTTGTCCTCTATAGGCCCTGTGGAGAAAATGGAAATTAATTTGAAAAATGTTGAAAGGAAGGATGCAAATGAAGGGGGGGGGGTCGTCATTTCCATTTCTCCTCGCTCTTTGCGGAGTAAACAGTGGAGTCCGTATGACGTTGGTTTCAGCCTCGGATGTCAACTTTCACAGCGATGACCCCGATCGCAGTGGTTGAGTGATGAAATTCATCTTCATTTTAGAGCAAAACTAAAGGCGAATGTCGCTGTGATGAAGTTCACTGCGAAACGACTCAAATCATCAACATCACACTGACCACCAGAGAGGCCCCACAGCACTGACAGCAACTGCACAAACAAGAACATTTGCACCTATCATCCACAAAAAAACTTTAACAGCAAAACTTTTTCATCATTCCTTCGTCATTCAAGCCTAAAATCTTCCTCCTGTTGGTGAGGAGTTGAGTGTCAGAGGGGTCTAATCAGATTAAAGCCACAATCACCTCCACAAAAACCACAGAATAAAGCCGGGAAGATCATCACCCCCCAAATTCAAATCAAACTCTCTGACATTAACTTCTGCTTAACGCTGTGTGTGTGTGTTTACCTGTGTGTTTGTGTGCGCGTATGCATTTGCGAGTGTGCATGAGTGTGAATTTGCGCGTGAGTGTGTGTGTGTGTGTGTGTGTGTGTGTTCCACAGTTTGACATTTCACAGCAATTACTAACCAGATGAAAGCAGAAATGATTTCTGTGACATCATCATGTCAGCATCACACAGTCTGTCTCCGTGTTTGTATGTATGAGTGTCTTTGTGATTCTTTGATTCTCTGTCTGCATTTGCGTGTGTGTAAATGGACTGCATTTCTATAGTGCTTATATCAGAAGCGCTTTACAATGTTTGCCTCACATTCACCCATTCACACACACAGTCACACACCGACAGCCAAGGTAACCATGCGGGGGAGCAGGGGATCGAACCAATTCAATTCAATTCAATTCAATTTTATTTATATAGCCCCAAATCACAACAAAAGTTATCTCATGACACTTTACATGTACAGTAGAGCAGATCAAGATCAAACTCTTGAATATGTAGAGACCCAACATTCCCCCATGAGCAAGCACTTGGCGACAGCGGCAAGGAAAAACTCCCCTTTTAAAGGGAAGAAATCTTGAACAGAACCTGGCTCTAGGAGGGCGGCCATCTGCCTTGACCGGTTGGGTTGAGAGAGAAAGTGGGAGGAGGGGGGGGGGACACAGAGAGAGAAAACAGAGAGAAACTGAAACAATAACAGTAATAAAGATGAATCTGGAAATGCAACCAGAAGTCCAACTGGAAGCCGTCTTAAACTCCTTGTGGACCTGACAAAGCACAAACACTCCGGGAAGGAAGACAAGTTAGTCAAAAGCAGCACTAAGGTCCAACAGATCCAGTACAGAGAGAAGTCCTCTGTCTGAGGCAATTTGGAGGTCATTTGTAACTTTGACCAGCGCTGTCTCTGTGCTATGGTGAGCTCTAAATCCTGACTGAAAATCCTCATATAAACTATTTTTATGTATTGTATTATCACATCAAGGATCTTGGAGAGAAAGGGAAGGTTGGATATAGGTCTATAATTGGCTAAGACACCTGAATCTAGAGTGGGCTTTTTAAGAAGAGGTTTAATTACAGTTACTTTGAAGGACTGTGGTACGTAGCCTGTTTGTAAAGACACATTGATCATGTGTAGTAAAGAGGTGTCAATTAAGGGTAAGTCTTCCTTGAGCAGCCTAGTTGGGATGGAGTCTAAGAGACAGGTTGATGGTTTAGATGTAGAAATCAGTGAAGTTAATTCAAGAAGGTCAATTAGAGAAAAGCGGTCTAAATATATATCAGGTTTTATGGCTGAATCTAAGGTTCCTGGACCAGCAACCCTTCGATCACTAGGTGATCACGCTACCACCTAAGCCGCGCCGCCATGTGTGTGTTGGAAATGTGCATCTCTCTTTCTCAGCTATTTGACACAGAAAGCAATGAATTTCAGTTGATTTCAGCTGAGTAGAAAATAAATCAGGCATCTTTTTGTGGAATATTTTTCTTTATACCTTTGTGTGCTACTGTTTGGTGTGAAATAGAAAAGATTATTAAGATTATTATTAAGATATTGACGCAATTTAGATGCAGAAGTAAGCGTGGTCTACCCTGTAACCATTAGAAACGTCAACTATTAAACAGACTAGTCACACATTTAATTTGTCTGCTGCATTTTGGCCAGAGTTCCAGTCTTTTCTCAGCTTTGAATCATTTCTTTGTATTCTTCATACGCTTCAAAGGGAAGCTCTTATTCCATCACAGTGGAAAATTGCATGTGCACACTAGACTTACTGTCATAGTTTCTACTGTCGATGTATGTAGTTTTGTCAATGAACACAAGAAATCGCAGTTATCTCAGACAATTAATCCATTTGCTCTAATCGAGGTCTATGGTGGGTTTGAAGAACCAGTATTCATGCGATTAGACAATTTGGAATATGACATCTGATCTTGGATTTACTAAGCCACATGCTGGGAGGTATGATGTCATTGTTTGAGGACAAAACAGCCTCCAGCTGTAACATTCTGTACAAAAAACATCCCTGTTCATTATGGGTCAGGCTCAAAATTTGCCATTCAACCCCCTGGTGATGGAGTAGAAACCTCAGAAGGTTTTTCTAACCTTGAGAAGTGAGTCAAACGTTGACATTTGACCTGCATTTAATATTAACCACAGTGAAGCGAAGAGTCATCAATCAGCAGAACGAAGACGAAAGGAATTCATGAATAGAGAGAGAGAAAGAGAGAGAGACAGGAGGAGGAGGAGGAGGAGACATTGTCTATATAAATACTGACGTGAGGAGGAGGAAAAGAGGAGAAGACGAAGATAAATTTACTACTCCAGAAGAAAAACCTGGAAAAAGGAACAAACCCAAATATCTTACGAATATTCACATAATTTTCCATAATTTTCCTGCTGGATTTTATCGGCCGTCTGCAATTTCAAAGGTGTTTAATCGTAATTTAATCGTGCTTCCTCCAGCTTTCATCGTTTCAATCATTCTGTGTTCCTCTTTGTCGGGCGTCTTGTTTTCTTGTTTTGGTGAGGATGGAGAGTGTGCGAGCGATGGTCTACCTGTCCGTCTGTCTGTCTGTGATAACGTCACTCTGTCAGGGTCAGAGGTCTGCAGAAAACCAGCTGAATGGAGATCTGGTGAGGAAAAAAAATACAACACAATATTTTCTTGCTGTTTATTTGCTGTCAAATGAATGTGGAAAGATTTTCAATGTTAAACGTGTTCTGTTAGAATCCATTGTAGTCAGAAAGCATGATGGTTTAGAGTAAACGCAAAAGGGTTCCATTCTTAAAATTTGGGTAATTTAGATTTTTGTTAAAAACCTACAGTAAATAGATAAAAAAATAGATTTGACAACAAAATTTATTTTGAATTAGAGATTTTGTGAATATCGATGATGTTGCATTTTTTTCATTGATCTATAGTCTTTCCAGGGTGAAATTAAAATCTAATGGAAGTGGTAAAACAGGTAACAGGTTTAAGTAAATATCATGTAAATATGAAGTTTTGCAAGAACACAACAACTAGTTAACTTAAATTTGGGTGCGACAACAGTTAATAGACAAACAATTAATGTGATAAAACTGTCAAATTATATCCACCTTAAAGGGTGCACCTGTAACCTGTTCACATAGGCGAGAATATTTGGAAAACACCAAATGTAGATAATGTAAGCGAGCAGTGTTTATCTCCTCTCACTGTTGATGTTCAGTATTGCAACGGATAATACATTTATTTTGTTAGGAAAATTAGATGTGTGTGTAGGCAGTAGACCCACGAGGTGTGAATTATTCATCATTAATTCATCACGATGAAACGAAAGGAACGATGTGACACTAATAAATCTGTGGAAAAACAGCTCATCAAGGATGACACACAGTGCAATTGAGAAACAAACACGAAGGAGAGAGATTGAGAGAAATATTGATTAATTACTGAAGACGTGGTGTGTGCCTGTACCTGTAGCTCACCCGACTCCCCGGCATCCCGTGGAGCTGACGTGAGAGTTTCCCCTCCCCTCTAAAAATTGTGGAAGAAGCATCGATAAGAGTATCAGAAAGAATCGCTATCGATAAGCAGTACGGTTATTGGTATTGGTATTGATAAAATCCTGTCATAGCCATCTCTACATGTGTTCCCGTGTTTGTGTATGTGTGTGTGTGTTCAGGCTAAAACTCTGCAGGGTTATCTGGATGAAGCAGACAGGTTGGAGGCGGGGCAGGGCCTGGTGCTATCTTTGGAGAAGAAAGCCAGCGTCATTCCGCGGGTGAGAACTGATTGACAGACAACCTGAACTTGGTGTGTATCACAGGGATGATTTCTGAATCTGACAGAGCCTAACATGAACAACTGGGTACTGTGATGCTTTGGGCAGTCATGTCAGGCTTTGAATCATACTTAGAAAACATTATGGGTCTATGAACTTAGAGATACCAACGAAATCATCTCCACTTTAAACAATAATAATTGTTAGCTCAGATCTGTTCTCTTTAATTTCAATCAGACTGTTTGTTTACGTGTTTTTAGTGGACATGTAGGTCAGCTGGTTAGAAGCATGAGAACTACAGAGGCTGGAAATTTCAGACTTGATTTTCGATTTGGTATAAAATGTGAAATCCAGCAAATGTGTGGATAATTTTCTCTTATCCCCTGTAAAACATCTGTCTGTCCTCTTTCTTTCTCACAGTGTGACGTCGGCGAACGTTGTGCAATGAAGCACGGTCCTCGTATTGGTCGTCTCTGTGACTGTCTGAGGGGGACGGCCTGCAACACGTTCTTCCTGCGCTGCTACTGAGTCCACACACACACAGACAGTCTCACTAACTGTTTCAGTGTTTCCATTTGTCTTGCTGGTTGAATTTTTGGTGTCTGAAAATCAGTTGTTTTGTTCTCTGTTTACATTTTTGTTAAATAAAATTTCTTCACAGACTTGCCCATCTCCAATCACTTCCTGTTTGTCTGCTGACTTCTTCTCTAACTCACACACCCGAGAGACTCTGAGATTATGAATCAAGCTGATTTCACAAAATAAATGATGTCATGCTATCAATCGACCCTCCCCTCCTCCTCCCCCAGTCTGAGAGTCGATTGATAGGTTGTGAACCTAGCGTTGTTCTTGTCCGTCCATCAGACATGCAATCCTTACAATTTATCAACTAACCAGCATCCACAGTCTTAATCTGACCTGGTTATGTGTGAATGGAATCACATGCATAGACACAATCACTTCAAACCCTGTCAAATTGTGATAACTAATGAGGATTTCATTAATCAACAAAGTGGCAGCCAGCAGAGCCATCATCAATGAATGCTGTCCAACACACACTACACCATGCTAACCATAGAACCTCCATACACTCGTTGGATTTCTACCCCGGCACAAAAAGGAATCGAAGCTGCTGCTGTGGTTTGTTCTTGGTATCTGGTGACATAACTCGCCTTAGCCATGGAAATGCTCACTCTTAAGAAGCTCGGGAGAAAACTGGTCAAAGGTAAACGTGGCCTTGTAACCATGGTTCCTCCGGCAGAAACCTAGTCAACCTAAAGTGGAGAATAACCGGTTACTGAAGATGCTGGTGGATTCTGATAGTTCACGTGCTCACACCGCTAATTTCCGTCTGTTTTGCAATTAATACAAATGAATAAAATGATTTAACAGGATTCTTCGCTTTGATTACAACAGTATTTGAACATCATGTAACATTTATACTCTAACAATCTCAGCTCAGCAAGTTACCGAGAGGAAAAGTTTTAATGTTAACATGTAAAATGTTCAACACAATTTTCCTGTCAAAGATGATCCAAAAATAGTTTTCATGACCACAAAATGTAAACAAGGGGATGACATCGACCATCAATCACAATGAATTGATAAGGTCTGATTAATGGAACCCTGATCCTAATGAGTCCTGAGGCACACATGACATATTCTTCACACTATCAGGTCTGTTTAAAACACAAAAACACCTACATTAATTCTGTGTTCTTTTACTCGTGATAAAAACTATGAAGATATTTCGGATTCATCAAACTTTTTATTGTAACCGCAACCAACCGTTTTAATAATTTACTCTGAAAGGAAACCAAGTCTGAAATATGACCTAATCAGAATTTAGGTTAAGAATGGCAGATTAAAGACAGGAAGAAAGACAAGAGAGAAAGAAAGAAAGAAAGAAAGAGGCTGTGGTTTATTCTTAGCTTGGAGCAAAGCGTGTTCACTTCTGTACCATGTGACACTTTAATCTGAAAGGATTAGTCTGTGTCCTGTCTGACCTCTAAACTGCCTCACTTTACTCACTCACCGAGCCGCAGCCAGGGCCAGGACAGAGACCAGGACCAGGACCCCGGGTGGAACCGAGTCAGCTGTGTTTCCCACATGCAGCTGGATGTGTGCGTAGCAGCTGCACTGCTGCTGCTGTGCTCATTGAAACTGCAGAGCGCCACCTGCAGTCTCCCAACAGCCTCAGCAGAACCACAGGTACACAACAAGAAGAACTGCGTTGTGGGAAGATGATCATTAACTTAATAAGTGTCTGTCCCTCAGGTTGGAGAGGTTGTGGTCTCTGTATCCGGCTCTCACATCTCTCTGGATCCTGGTTTACACCGTCTGCCTGGACTGTGTGGACGCCTGAGGAGACGAAGGATCACAGTCCTGGTAAAAGAACATTTATAGACCTCCACAGACCTCCTTAAAGACTTGTTGGACCTTGTTGAGGACACTAAGGCCTTGTCAACACCCACAGCTATCTAACCACATACCACACGGTTGGCTCCCTCTGTGATTCGCATAGTCAGTGCTGTCTTACATGTCAGTGTGTTGACATTGGGAGGTTTTCACTCTACATGAGTGATCAGCAAAATTGGGACAGCCACTACATGAACAACATCGTTGACAAACCTCACACCAGTATGACCTGTGTCTATGTTACCTTTTTCCATTGACACAGAGTGGAAGACAGCTATGTTGGCTTTTTTCCATCTGAGATTCAACAAGGCAGGCTGTTCAGCAGGAAGTCTGGTGTGTCTTTACGCTCATTTGCTGTTTCTCCCTGTCATACCATTCACACCACATGTTCCACATTCGCTTGCCAAGCCCTCCTAAAGCCTGATTAGAACATCAAACAGCTGTCAGGTACATAGTAGGTGGAATGGAAATTAAAACAGTCCCAAAAATTAAGCAATGCAGTGAAACCACTGTTACTTCAGACGGGCCTGAGGGAATTCAGTGATTGGATGTCAACTGGGTTTCCATAGAGATGAAGGACCCCTTGTGTCCAAAAGTTGTAACAACCATCTCCTCTCTCTCTCTCTTTCTCTCTCTCAGTGTAATCAGGAGAAGTTCTGCTGGCCTAGGCGCAGTCAGGAACAGAGTCAGTCTGGTCAGTTGTGTGCGTGTCCGAGGGGCTCCAAGTGTTCCCGTTTCTTCCTCCATAGTCTGTAAACACTCAGTAACACACCACTCCAGTTCCTCCATAACCAATAAAAGGACAGAATTCAGTCTCTGAACACAACAGCAAAATTGAAGACCTTTTTCTTTTTGATGACAATAACAAGTCGTATTTCTCTCACTGTTTGATTTGTAGTTTTGTAGATTTGTAGTGCACACTAGCATGATGTGATCAATAACCTTTTAATGTTTCTATTTTCCACCTTCCACACTTTTTCTAGTAAAGTGTTGCTGAAAGAGTTTGCTTCCACTGTTCATTTATTCTGGCAGAAAACATCATCACCAGAAAAAAAACCCACAACAAAAAACGCAACCAATCTCAAACATCAGGATAAAAAAAAAAACGTTCAATCAGTCTGAGATTTTATTAGCTGTGAAGCCAGAAAATCAAACTGCTGAAACTTTTCACATGTGTTTGTCAGTGACAGAAAGTGATTAAGTGAAACTGCGTCAGTTGCTGGAAAAATCCCACGTTCCAGATTTGCTGATCACATCACAATTAGCTTGTCTCCATCTATACTGAACTGGGTCTGCTCTGGTTGTGAAACAAACTTTGAACCACTCCAAAATGCAAATTGATTAGTAGAGCAGGCAAGCAGAGCACCAGCCCAGCAGTGATTGATCAAATGGTATACGTGACACAAAACTGTCATAATTCTTTCCGGGCTCAGTATGGGTTCAGGCTGGATAAACAGTCTAAATTCTGATATTTGTAACATTTCTTCACTTCCTGAATTCAGGTGATGTTCTTCTGCAGGGGCCAGAGTCTTGTGTAATGACCACCTTCTAGTTGTAATGCAAAAAACACTTCAATCCTGCCGTCCCCTGTGAGGACGGTCAATTTTCCAGACTCCAGCAGAGGTTGCTTGTGCATTGACTAGATTCCAGTCCCTCTGCCAGCTTCACAACCACAGGCACAGAAAATCAAGTCCACAAGACCCAAAAGAGTGAAACCAGCACTCTGGTTTCACTCACTCTCTGGTTCTTTGTTATTGAGGCTGTGGGCCTCGATATGCTTCAATTTCACAGCTCGGCGACCACATATGTCACTGTTCATGTACTTGATGTAGCCAAAGGATTGAAAGTCAGATCTTCCCTGGAGGTCCCATCTGACCAAATAACTTGTGGCTGGCAGAAACTGGAAAATGTCCCTTAATATATTTCTATTTTGCACAATATAAATAAACACTGCGATGCCTGAGGTGGCAGTGGTGCCAGTTTCAGCTTCTCCTCATAACTTTCAGCTGTTGTCTGCGTTCACGCCAAGGCTTCTACGTTACAGCGTTAGAACAACTGCAAAAGCTGCAGGGAACCCATGACATCATGAGTTCCTGCAGTTAAAAGCAAGTATGTTGGGCTCTTAAATCAGCCACTGCAGGGCATCACTGACAAAAACAAGTATTTAATCTTACAATCAGTAGGTTTACACGCACATTAAAACTTTAATTATATGCTGCTTAAAGCAATAAAACCATTAATTTCTAACACCATAAAGAGATTATAGTCAGATTATAACCACACTATAATATAATTATAACCACTATTATACTGTCATAATAATCAGGTAATACTCATATTATCATCATTACGATCTGATAATTTGACTATTATCAGATTATATTTGGGGTTGGTGAACCCAAAGCTCCAAACTATGAATAAGCAGTATATGCTGATGACAACCGTAAATGCATCACTTATAATCGGCATAAACATTCTACACACAACCCTTCTCATCTGCTGTACTTGCTGCTTATTTTATGAATCATGGAGATACAGCAAAAACCAGAATCCCTTAAATTCCACCATGTCTACATTTTCCTCATGGTGCAAACACACTGGAGTGTTTTTGTTTTTTGCATAAATGTGTGAGTGTGTGAGGAGTGTCTTTGTTTATGCATCATCACACAGCAGCAGAAAGTGTGGTTGAATATTCACTTTTTAAAGGACCGCACAGGTCAAACTTGACGTGAAAAAAGCTGATTTTTGTCCTCGTCTCCCTCAGTCCAGTAAGTCTTTATAAAATTGAATCCAATGCAGTTTTCACTTTCCAGTCCTTCGTTTGTTTGTGTCTGGATCCACAATAAACTCCAGGTGCCATCTGATTGGTTCTAGAATCGGCTCTGCTCCTGGTTTTCAGATGGACTCAATCTGACGGCGAACCTTCTCAGAGGCTAGGCGGTCTAGGGAGCGCTGACGAATGACCACGAGGATGGCGAACAGCACAGTTAGAGAAAACATGGCTGCCTCAAACTTCCAAAAGAGATGTTCCTCCATTATAGACGACCGACAGCTGAAAAGAGAGAAACAGTTCAAGTTTGACCTGTAAAATTTATTTGTTCTCTCTCACATTATCACACTTTTATGCACCCACACGCGCACACACACCTCTTGTACTCGTCTTTGTTGGATTTGGTACAATTCACTCTCTCTACATAACCAGTCTGTCCACAGGCCAACCAGCTTTTCTGAAAGAGGAGACGCAAATGCATCAGCTTAACATGCATTATCATCATCATCATCATCATCATTTTCACGGTGTTAAAAGGGAGCCTCACAGTTTGGAAGGCGTTACACTTCGAGCACTGCACCGTCACCACAAAATTCTCCAGTACCCAGCAGGGGGCAACCACGACTTTGACCGCTGAAGGGACAACAGGAAGTCTGACGTCACAATGTTTGTTTTTTTAATATGCTCTGATGTGATAATTATATTGCTTATGAAATGTCTACTACTTTGTTAAACGACCAAATACACACAAATACACATGCTACCTTCAAGCGCGTTAGATCTAACTTTTACACTGCTGAATGCTGTTTGGTCATACCTGAGTTCTTCTCTTCACTCAGCAGAGCAGCTCCAAACACTCTGAAACACACACAGGCAAACAAACACATGGAGAGAGTTCAGTTGAGACTGGCATTAGTTTGTGTTTCTATTATCTCTTGTTCTGTGATAGAAAATGATCAAAGGTGAAGCATTCAACCAGGACTATCTTTAGACAAGGATATCTTTAAATCAGAATTACATTTAACAGAGACTTCTTCTGATCTTAAGTTAAATTAAGACCAGGACAAACTTTAAATCAGGACTTATTCATATGTGGATTAATGCGTTAGCTAGATTTAATTGTTAATCCCTGAAATGATAGTGAATGTGTTCTTCAAAGGGGAAATCCTAAGACCAGAAACCTGTGTCAATTGTGGCTGAATAAATAGAAGGCCAAATGATATATCCTAGATCCTCTAAAGACAGCCAAACAAGGCTGTTGTGTTACAAATGTTGTTGACGGATTTATCTGGATTATTTAATCCAGACTGGAATGTTACCTCTCTGTAAGGAGTTTCTTCCCTACTCCCATTTGGAAGTAAGAATACATAGACAGTAGGAAGGACCTCGCATCGTTTCAGTTTAAAATATTCTTAAATCCCATAACCAAATATTTGACAGTGACGATAACTGCCATCCATTCATCGAGGCCCTACTTTACTTTAACTTGATTCATTCTACTGTTGACCTGGATTAATTTTCCCTGTTCAGGCACAACTAGACATTCATAATTTTTTTACTTGTTGATTGTTTACCTGAATTATTCCTCTTGGGTTCAAATAAAGTCTAACTTTAAAATAAATTGATTTTAAATGTGAAAAAAGCAGACAGACTACTTTGAAATATTCATTATTTTTAGATCTGGATTACTCCTGTGAAGTGTCTTAATTCAGTCTTAATCCTGTTTGAGCCTGGATACAATCAGACCTCCTGACTCTGGACTTGCGGTATAGGGGTAAACTTCACTCCAATTTAGACTTGGATTAAGTCTGATTTTAGCTGGATTAGTTAAGTAAACAGTGACCAACCTGAGAGACACGAGACCCCAGAAGAGGGCGTGCAGGGCGAGAGCGCGGGGCCGACAGCAGACCACCGGGATCCTGCAGTCGCTCTCCATCAGCCAGGACCTCCAGCAGCACACTGCACTGGCCACACTGAGTGACTGTTTGTTCTGTACTATTCAATGCTGATACTGTCTGTTTAGGGACTGTTTACCATTTACTGCTACCTACTGAAAGTCCAGCAGCACCTCCAACAGGACACAGCTTTGTGTGTCGGAATGTATGATCGACCTGAAAGAAAAACAACAAAAGGTCAGTAAACTTCTATCTGATCACAGGTACACACACACACACATACTCACACTCACAGACAGAGGAGGAGAGAGACACACAAACACCAGTTTTTACTTCGACGCAACCATTGTGAACTTCAATTAGTGTCGTCGTTTATCGTTCAGCGTTCAGTTTGAACATTCTTCGTCTGAACCTGACGGCTGTCTGAAGCTCGTCGGGGAGTTAATGCCGTGATTCGATTTCTTAAAGCAGAGAAAACTTTACGTTTATTCTGAGTAAGTTATCTTAGCAATAACGAACATAGCAGCTGTTAGCCTACAGACGCTAACTTTAACAGCAGGCTAACGTTAGCATGCAATCACTCACCAAAATCACGTTGAAACACCACCGGATCAAACAGCCCGCAAGTTCCTGTTTCAGACAGTCAGCCAAGAAGGAGCTGACAAACCGTCACTACTATTAAATAACAGAGTACAAACTGTAAGTTATTGCTGTAACTGCGGTGTTAGTCTCGCAATATCTCGGACAGTCTGTCTGTGCGCACACAAGTTAGCGCCCCCTACAGCTGCAATAATAACACAACACTTCCGGTTCATATTCTTCAGAATAAATGAATGATTTCGCCTACAAAGAGCAGTAAGACGAGGAGGTAAATGAAGACCCTCTTCTGTCTTTAAAAGGGACCTAGTGGACAATCACCTCAGCGCTCTGAAACTTTTGAAAGGAAAATATACAAAGTTGCTCCACAGCGCTTATGAATACTGAAAATATTTGATGACCTCTAGGCAACCATGTTGATGTGGCGATGACATATTACAATAGTTTTTTTACATTTGTTTTCAATTTACTTTATATATACTGCTCAAAAAAATAAAGGGAACACTAAAATAACACATCCTAGATCTGAATGAATGAAATGAAATATTCTTATTAAATAAATGTGATTGACTTGGAGTTACATTGTGTTGTTTATTTTTTTGAGCAGTGTATTTGTGTTAAATCTTTATAATTATCTCTTCTTAAAGTGCCTTGTTTATATACTATGCACTGTTATACTTTTTTACAATTATGTTTGTGAATATTGTTTGTTCAATATAAGTTAAGAAAAAGTTATAAGACTTTCCTTCCTCCACAACCGACGCTTTAGGGCACATGTGGACGTTGTTCACGGAATGCAAAACAGCTTTAATTACTCACAGTTGAAATTTAAGATTCAAAATAGTGTTCAAAAGCATAATTTCAAACATGCTTAAATATCCGCTTTTATTTTGAAGGCGGTAAGTGTGTTAGTCACTCGTCATTTCCTCTTATTTCTGCGCAAGCGCATTTCGATGTGATGCGTTGGTAACAGGAACGTCACCCAAAACAACTGAGTCAAAGTGAATACAATTTGATAGAAACATGTGGCTTAATTGTGTTAAAATATAAGAAAAACTGGTCGTTTCTGAAGCGCTCGAAGTGGCTAATATATGGAGAAGAACTGCGAATGTGTAGATAATTCAGAGCAGTTTCTCGTCATTACCAAAATGTTCTCAAGTTAAAATAACGACGTAGTTTCCTTTTTAAAAGGAGTTTTCTCAGAAGTTCTAAGTTAGGAAATTAAGTCCTTTCCTTAATTCCCCCTGTTGACATGAGTGCTCTGATGGGACAGTGCCATATCTACCAAATGTAACAAGCAAATTTAATATTTTACAACATGTCCAAAAATGTAAATGTGGCATAGATAAATTTCACCAAATGAAAAAGGGCATCAGTTATGAATCGTGTCATTGGGTTTGATCAGGGACCCAGACACTTGTACTTCCATACACATATAATTTCACAAAACCTGTGCTGGAAGCCTTTATGCTTTTCTGTCCTTTCACTCCAAGAAATTTGAGGGTTTGTGTAATGAATGTCCTACAAAGCCCTGGCTGCCAACTTCAACTGGCTCTCAGCAGGTTCTACAGCCATTCCTCCAGCACTCTCCAACAAGATCAGAGTATTTAACTCTTTTGCGTTCGCTGGCTTCTTCTATCCGTTCTTCTCAGGGGATGGTAAGTTGTCGTATCAGATGTTAGTTGCAAACTTTTTTTGGGAACTTGAGCTGCCTTCCTAGGTCAACTTGGAGCTGCCAGTCCCACGCTGTGGAAAGAGTCCCCCTGAAGAGCTCAGCCGGTGTTGTGCCTTCTCCCCAGCTCTGATGAAGGTGTCTGTTCAGACACAGTTGCCCCAGATATGCAGGTTGGCTGAGCATGGGAGAATGTCCTCGACTGATTGGACATGACATCATCTGACATCTGACACTCTAGATTCTAAAGCGTCACCGTTAACTACATGCCAGTCACCAAAACTGATCTAGAGGTTCAGAGAGTGTAAGGGGGCTGCAGCAAAGACCTTGTGGCTCCAGGTCTTTCTGTGCGATGTTTGCATGTTCTCCCCGTGTCTGAGTGGGTTTCCTCAGGGTGCTCTGATTTCCCCCTTCCACAAAAACACATCCATTGGCTAATTACTCCTGCCATTGCCCTTGACCAAGGCACTGGGCGGTAGATCTAAGGATTGTCACCAGGTACTATTGTGTATTTGTGTGCACGTGAGTGCCGTCCACAGCTCCTCGTAGTTAACGTGTGTGAAATGCAGAGGATTAATTCCGTATATGGATCAATAAAGGACCTTTCTTCTTCAAAGTTGATGCAATTTGTGTTCTGTAAAGATCAAGAAAATAAATACTACATTACAATATATCTTCAGTTCAGGTAAATGCTATTAATCACTGGAAAGACAACGCTTAAAAATGGAATAATCGTCATCTGCAGTTTTAATAAATATACAGGACGATTGCTATCTTCAGCCAAAAAAAAGCCATGGTATAAATGAAATTAAATAAGGATAAAATAGTAATTTCGAAGAGCATCAAGTGTCTCAGAGGTGGCGCGTGTATAATCTGGATTTATTCTTTATGGTTTTGGTTGGTACCCAAAACTACTTAGCACTGAGAACACGTGCATGCTGCCAAAGGTCTAATAAGACGTCTGTCACTGACTGCAGTCAACAACGCCACCTACACGTTCAGACAAACAGCAGTGATGTTAAATAGCACTCTAATGTCAATTTCAAAAGGAGTTCTATTAAGTACTTCAATTTCTTTTAAACATATAGGAGGGGTGCACCGTTCCTGGAGGTACTGCAATACCAGGTCGATGCGTGGAGTGGACGGAGCAAGCCCCTATTCCATCTCCCTATTCCAAAAATCAATTTAATATATGGTCCCCGGATAGGGGACGTATCAGATATTAAACTGATAAGAACAGATACTACACTTGATCTTAGCCAAAAGGCCGAGAAGCGATAACCATTAACCGCCACAGGGGCCCATGTCATT
>OMNV01025832.1:0-33651 GCA_900303265.1 Brotula barbata
CGCAGTGTCACAGCACTCCTCCCAGCTCTCTTCTGCAGAGTCTTCCAGATCCAGCAGCCCCAGCTTGGATGACTCATCGTGCGACTCCCAGGCTTCAGAGGCCACGCAAGCATTGTCAGAGCCAGAGGATCACTCTCCATCCTCCCAGGGAGAGAGGGACGGCAACCTGTTGCACAGCTCAAGGCCTCCCTCCCCTCCCTCTGAGCCAGAGCCTGAGGATGTGTTACCAGAGCTGGGCCAAAGAGGCAGGAGAGGACAGGGGGCTGGCCGGAGAAGCCTCAGCCAGAGGGGAAGAGGGGCTCTCACCATTGTGGCCAAAAAGCCCATTATCAGCCCACCAACAGGTGTGCTTATGTCCTCCTCTAACCATGCAAATTCTCAGCAAGCTTCATCGACTGCCTCCTCTTCTTCTTCACCTCCGCCTCCCCCTCTGCTCACCCCTCCACAGCCTCCTCAGTCGTCTTCCAGTGCAGCTGCTGTCGCTGAACACCATCCCCAATCTCCTTGGATCATGCCCCACCCCATAACTCCGTTCCTGTCTGGCCCCTCAGTGCTGTCCAGTTTGATTGACAAACGAAGCCGCTCTATCCTGAGAGAACCCACCTTCCGCTGGACATCTCCATGCCGTGCTGAACAGCAGTACTTCTCCTCTGCTAAGTATGCCAAGGAGGGACTCATTAGGAAGCCCATATTTGACAACTTTCGCCCCCCTCCTCTCACAGCTGAAGACGTGGGGCTGATGCCCCAAGGTGCCAGCGGAGTAGGAGGAGCAGCTCCAGTTGCATTTCCTGCGCCAGGCAGTGGAGCAGGAACAGGGAGTCGCCTGTTTGCTCCTTTACACCCCCACCCCCATCACCAACATTCCCCCTCATCCCGCTTTGATGCACCACTCCAGAAGCGGAACCCGCTGATTCGTGCTCCTCGCTTCACGCCCAGCGAGGCCCACTCTCGAATATTTGAGTCTGTTACCCTGCATTCTTCGTCGGGAAGCAGCCCTGGCTCTCTCTCACCTCACCAGTCCTCCTCAAACTCCAGCCGAGGCCTGCGCCGCAAGAAGCGGCGGCCCTTGGGAACAATACGTGGCCAGCCACGGTCCCCTTTCCACTCAATGACCAGGCGCAGTAGCCAAATGGGAGGTCAAATTTCTGGGGCAAAAGGCTCCTCTGAGCTGTCTGTGCTGACAGGTTCTGTTTCCAGTAGTAACCCCAGCTCTCTTACAGGGGCGGCAGCAAATCCATTAGCCACTAGTGCCTTAACTCCTGCTCCTTTCAGCACCTTCTCCACTGGATCCCATGCTCTAGCCTCACAAGGAGGCTCTGATGGCAGGAGAGGACCCACTGGAAACTCATCCAGTTTGTCAACTGCATCATCCACTTCTTCCCCACTTTTCCCTCTCTTCCCATCTAGTGCACAGGACACAACGCGGGGACCTGGGAAAGGAGGCAGAGAAAGAAGCCTGTCAGTTGCACAGGAACCTGCTGCAAAGGAAAAAGAAAGGGAATCTGAGAAAAACAGAGAGAAAGAGAAGGAGAATAAGAGGGAAGGGCGAAAGGATTGGGAAAAAAGAAGTAAGGTGTCTACACCAGATGGCTCTCCCAATGCAGCTTCCAGCCTGTTTGCTGTGGATGGGAGGGACACAGAAGATGCAGTTGTATCTGTTGCAGCAAAAAAGGCTCCAGGTAGGAAGAAATCAACATCTGCAGACTCAGTGTCTGATACTGCTGCTACAGAAACATGCTTGGCCTATTCCACTGCTTCCCCGTCCTTTGCTAAAGGGCGTGTACACAAGAAAAGCAGACTCTCTGAGAAGGGAACAGAGATGGAGGATGGAGAGAAGGAAAAGGAGAAGCAGAGTTCTCCAAGCCAGCAGACAGCAAGTGTGCCTGGGCAGCCAGGCAGACAGAATCTTCCTGTTTCTTCCCTTGGTTCCATGTTAGCACAAGCGGAGAAACAGCCTGTGACTGATAAACGAGTAGCTGGCCTGCTGAAGAAGGCCAAAGCCCAGTTGGTCAAGATAGAGAAGAGTAAGTCACTGAAGTCTCCAGACCAGCCCAAAGTCCAGGTCAGTTTCCTGTCATTCTTTCCATAGTAGTTGTTCTGTCTTTCAAAACGTTTTTCCTGTCCTCAACAAATAACCACAAGAAACTGATTTTGATTTGTTATAACTCATTGAAATGCAATATTTGGGAAGTCCCTCATAGGGTGATATGTAAGGGGGATTCTGTTACATTCATACATTACACGGGAAGCAACAATTGCTGTGCTTTTAGAAACTGTTTTCATTTTAAGCATAATATGAGCATCTGGTCGTCTTCTCTTAAAATAATCTGGAAAATATGCAATTGCTTCCTGTAATGATTTTTTTTTATTTGGTTGAACAGCTGACATTAACATTCTTAAAACATGAGCATCTTACCAAAATATTAGCGTCATGTGTTGTATTGTGGTGGAGTGAAGTGTTCATGTCTGTGTATTTTTTCTCTTTTTTTTACATTTTGTGGTTACTTTTGCAGGGTCAAGAGAGTGATTCGTCAGAGACATCAGTCCGCGGTCCACGTATCAAGCACGTATGTCGACGTGCAGCTGTGGCCCTTGGCCGTAATCGGGCAGTGTTCCCTGATGACATGCCTACACTTAGTGCCTTGCCCTGGGAGGAGAGAGAAAAGATCCTGTCTTCCATGGGGAATGATGGTGAGACACATTCATCTCATGTCTTATTTAACGTCCTTGTTTGCTGCAACCCAGGGCCTTGGTTGTTCAAATTGATCGACTCTCGAAGGTGTGATGATAAGTAAAAACACTGAAAGCAGGCAGCATTATGGGCTATAGCTGGCGTACACAGAATTGTCTGATGTTAACAGCTTTCAGGATTTCATATGTCTGCCTTCACATTTTCCCATAGTAAATATAACTTTTAATAATCCAGATACATGTATTCAAAGGAGTATGCAGGCAGCTCTGCTTTCATATTAAGTGTATGTGGGTGTGTGTGTGGTGCGTGCGTGCGTGCGTGCGTGCGTGCGCACCAACGGGCACATGTTAACATTGAAAATAAACCCACCATACATGCCTTCTTATGTGGTCAGTTAATGAAAACTACTGTAGAGTCTTGAAGAGTGACATATAGCTGCTGTTTCCCTTCTTACAGATAAGTCATCTGTGGCAGGCTCTGAGGAAGCAGAGCCTCAATCTCCACCAATAAAGCCAAGGGAGACACGGCACAAGTCTGTTCAAGAAGCTCCTCCCAAGAAGGGACGTCGCTCACGACGTTGTGGCCAGTGTTCAGGCTGTCAGGTTCCAGAAGATTGTGGTGTCTGCACCAACTGTCTTGACAAACCTAAATTTGGAGGACGAAACATTAAAAAACAGTGTTGCAAGTGAGTCATAGTCTTAGTGGTCACATTGTGTAGAATTAAGTACTTATGACAGAATTGAATTTTGACAATCTGCCTGTGTCATGGTTTGCAGGATGAGAAAGTGTCAGAACCTGCAGTGGATGCCATCAAAAGTGTTCCTCCAGAAGCAAGGCAAGGCCAAGAAGGACAAAAAGAAGAACAAGTTGTCTGAGAAAAAGGAGGGTCTCAATCCTGTGAAGGGAGCCAACCTTGAATCTGTCCTCAAACCCAATCCACCAACAGCAAAGGAGGAGCCTCCTCGTAGAAAGAGTGAAACTCCTCCTCTAAAACTGGGAGAGGAAAAAACGAGACAGCAGCATTCAGCAAAGCAATCACCTCCAGCCATCACGTCTTCCCCTGCCCCAGGCGAGTCCCCTCAGGCCCCCAGTACAGTCACAGCCCAGGCCCAGTCTCCAGCCCAGACGGCAGACCCCAAACAGCTCTCGGCTTCAGGTAGTATCACTGGTAGGAAGGGACACAAACTGCAGCAGCCTGTAGCTACATCCTCCTCGTCCTCTTCCTCCTCCTCCTCATCTTCATCATCCTCTTCCTCCTCCTCCTCGTCCTCCTCCTCCTCCTCAGCGTCCTCTGCCCAGAATTCCCCGTCACAGTCACATCAACCTTCCCAACATCAGCAACGGCCATCAACTAATCAAGCACCTCCAAAAAAAGATGCCCCATCTAAAAATGCAATAAGCGATCAGAAGAAAAAGCCCCAGCAGCAAAGCACAGCCACAACAATGTCTGATACAGGTAAGACATGGATCATGTCAGAAGTTATCAGAAACATATCATTGGCACCGCCATACTGAATGTTATTTTGTTACCTTTTCAGCGGTTGAGTTAAAACAGCTGAAGAAGCCTCCTTCTCGCTCTGTTCCCCCGTCTCCTAAACAGAGACCAAAAGACAAGGTACAAAAAATTGTTCTGATGCTTTCTGTAGGAAATCATATTGGAAATAATTATGTTCATTATAAAACAATGTTCCTACCAATGCACGGTTGATTCCTGTTTCTTTCTGTACATGATTTCTGTTTATCATGGAGCATATTTATCACTTTTAAGCACCCACTTGTGTATGAATTGAGACAGTGAATAATCTTAAATTTTGATTTTCTTCCATTTTTCTTCTCCATGAGAAGCAGCTGATTACTAAACCCCCCAGCAGCAGTACTTTAAACTGGCTGAGCACTCCCTCGACTAGGGGCCAGGTGAAGTCCAGAGCGCCCTGCGACGGAGTGCATCGTATCAGAGTGGATTTCAAGAGGGACCATGATGTGGAGAAGGTGTGGGAGGCTGGCGGCCTCAGCCTGCTCACCTCTGTGCCTATCACACCCAGGGTGCTCTGCTTTTTGTGTGCAAGCAGTGGAAATTTGGAGGTAGGATAATCATTTTCAATCACAGTGTCTCTTTTTTTTCTTTTCTTTTTTTTTAAAAATCTTCCCTAATTGTTGCCATTGTTTGTTTGTTTGATTTTTTTTGCACTTTCTCTGTCTTCAATTTTTTCTCCACTGTTCACTTGTTGCCTTGCTTGGTTTTTAAGAGCATTAAATAAAAATATGCCTCCTTTAACAGCTATGTGCTTCTGGCTTACATTATCATATAAGCCATCAAGATGCCTGTGGTGGATATAGTACCTCAAAGTTATGCTTGTGTTATGGTACAGTTATCTAATTTAATGATAATTTAGGTACAATTAAAACTGACCCATGCAGACGAGAGATTGTCTTCAGATTAACAACATTATAATCTCAGTCAACACTTAGCATGTCTTTTAAGTTAAATATTGACCATATCTTACATGATAAAAAGCTTTTACCGATTACTCTAATGAAACTCTTTCGAATTATTTAAAGATGAGATTGAACTTTTGGGGCCACATTAAATGAGTTAGACTGTCAAGAGTCCTCTATAGATTGTTCTTTTTGAACTTCACATTTATCTTTACAACTTGAAGTAAATTTATCACATACAGTAAGAATTCAAACTGATTAAAATGACACAAATAAAACTGATAGTACGGTTAAAAATAAGAATCACTATTTTGTTTTCAGGCCATCTCCCAGTCTGCATATTGAAAACTTCAGCTATTTTAGAATTCTTAATAGAGGGACGTGTAACAAGGAGGAATAATGAAGATATTTTTATATCCTGGGAATCTATCAGCCATTGACTGTTGCTTTGAGACATTTTCAATTCCTTATCTTTGTGTGATTACTGATCTGGCTAAGGTTACTAGTGTAGAGTGAGCAGGTAGTGATCGCTTCGCTTTGAGTCATTATCACAATGCCACACAAACATAGTTTTGTTAACTAGTTCCCAGTTATCTGCTGAGAAATAGAAAGGATACATTATGCATAAAAAAACATAAAGTGTGTGTTAATCTTACAACCATCTGATTCTTCCAGTTTCAGTCCACACTTAGACTGCTGTAATGGGTTAAGTTGACGGTTCCATAGCAGCAGTAAACGTTGCTTTTTTTGTCACAGTGGAAAAGTTTTTCAATCGAAATCACAGTAAAATTTGGGAACACTGGAGGTTTACATTTAAACACAAATCTCAATTTTGACTGTGTTCCTCTTTCTCCTTCTATCCTCCTCTACCTGCTGTCTCTGTCTCTCTTTTCGACTGCTGTAGTTTGTCTTCTGCCAGGTGTGCTGTGAACCTTTCCATCTCTTTTGCCTGGGGGAGTCAGAGCGCCCTCTGCAGGAGCAATTTGAGAACTGGTGTTGTCGACGATGCCGATTCTGCCAGGCTTGTGGACGTCAGCATCAGGAAACTAAAGTAAGCCCCTCAGTGCAGTTAATTCCTTAAAAGATGAACACAAAAGATGTTTATTTCAGAATGACTGTGTCTAAAGGCTGAAGAACTGGAAAGACACAGCTGGTGCCAGCACATGACCTTTATTTAGCCTCATGGATTCCTGCCATGATTTTAGTCATTAAATCACGTCCTGTGCAAAAATTGTGAGTTCATTAAATAATGATAAATAATGCTTTAATAGCCACATATTTCCAACCAGATCATTGTCAAATTATGTTTAAGTAACTGCCAGTGACCAGCTATATTGCCAAAGTGAGGCAGCTATACAGTATCATAAACAGGCCATTTTATGCTACACAATCATAAAAGTCATACTTAATGAGCCTGTAACATTGAACAGCACCAAAATTTTATGTCTGTATGATATGATTTTCATTTAAGCATTTCATTTCATTTAAATGAGTCAATAACACACTGTGGTAGAGTTTATTTTGTATTGGAAAGTCATTTGGTCCTTTTAATCACTGTTTTCGTGTCTGTGTATCTCTGTTGACATGGTACAAGCAATAATTTGCACATTTCCATTAGCATATTTATGCATATCGAACTGTTGGCACTACTGCTTGGTAATCCATTGGTTTAGATGGGAACCATCTTGACATTGCAGTTATCTTCTTGAGTGGTTCTCAAACTGCTCATCAACGCCATTTACAATTTAGCTAAACAGTAATTCTTGTTGTATTACTGATACCTCCATGATGCCTTTAGTAACTGTGCTTCAATAAAAGTAGAGAGCACAATTGTGAGAGAATTAATGTCTCTTCTCTTCCTAACAAACATGGCGTGAAATAGTGTTTTCTTTATGAGGGATGACAAATATAATGATACTTGAAAACGACATAAATTGCAACTTTTGGCCTTTGTCAATGTAGCACCAGCTGCTGGAGTGTGATAAGTGCCACAACAGCTATCACCCGGAGTGCCTGGGTCCCAATCATCCCACCAGACCTACCAAGAAGAAGAGAGTCTGGGTATGAAGACACACCACTGGCCTTTCAGTCCTCCACCAGCATCTTCTCAGCTTCATGATTACTGACACAATTACAACATTTTCTCTTGGAAACTGTCTTAGGCAATGATCTCTAGCAGTGTTTCCTTCACATTGTCTCTCTTCGTGAACACATCTGCCTTGAAGTTTTAACTATGTAATCACAAGAATGATTGTGTGTTCTTTCTTTTCAGGTTTGTACAAAGTGTGTCTGCTGTAAAAGTTGTGGAGCCACCAAACCTGGGAAGTCCTGCGATGCTCAGTGGTCACATGACTTCTCCATGTGTCACGACTGTGCCAAACTCTTTGCTAAAGGTGAGTGTGAAACATTTGGTGACAGAAATCCTGTTTATGGAATCTCAAGTTAATGTACACTAGTCGTATTCTTAAATGAAAAAGGGAAGATTTCCAAGACCATCAGAGGTATTTCACAGACTTAAGGTTCCTGGAGACTCGGAGCAATTTATCAAGTTCTGTGCAAGACACCCTGTGCCAGATGTTTATCTTCTGCTGTTTCTCACAGCACGGTTTGATGCATGTCAGATTGCAATGAAAGCCTGATGAAACCTCAAGCATTGCTGAATCTTTCTATCTCTGTCATGCACATTTTGAAATATAATATTGGGAAAAGCTTGATTGAAATGATAAAAGAAAAAAAAATCAAAATTTTGCAAAAATGTTTTTATGCTCACTTGAGGAGGATATTGCAAATGGTGAAAAAGACAAGACCTCCAAGAATTTGTATTTGTGTGCTGTCTCTCCTATGTGTATGGCGTTTGTCGTAGTTGTATGGCCAGCACACTCTCTCGCAATCTCTCTCTTTTCTGTCTCTCTCTGTCTCTCTGTCTCTCTCTCTCTGCCCCATACTCATTCACTCACTGGTTATGAATACATACGAAACGAGTTGCGGTGATTCATACAATGTCTTACTGCAGCGTCGTGCTCAGAACATGTCATGTTGTATTTCTACTGGTTGATTTATAGATGTGATTATAGACATAACGCACAGATTCTGGGGCTAAGTTTCTGATGGAATTTTTTCCAGGTTGTCTTAGGTTGTAAGAGTCATACATGATTTTGACTGATCAAGGAAGTAATTTTGAGGGTAGCAGGTGAATCAAACCACTACCATGAGTGTTGTTAATTTTTCTCACTTAGCATGTCATAATTTTCTCTCAGGGAATTTCTGCCCTCTGTGTGACAAGTGCTATGATGAGGATGACTATGACAGCAAAATGATGCAGTGTGGCCGTTGCAACCACTGGGTTCATGCCAAGTGTGAGGACCTGACGGGTGAGTATTGCTTTTTGAGATCAAGTAACAGTTGAGTTCGGTACCTCACTCTTACCTGGTAGAGAGCATACCAGCAGCCCAGGTTTGATTCTGACCTGGGCCTTTTGCTGCATGTCATCCCCTCTCTCTGCCTTGTCCTTACTGTCTATCTCTCGACTGTACCTATCATAATAAAGCAGACATGCCAATAAAAAGTAAACAGTATGATTGATATATTTAAAGAGCACCTTATGTTCAGTGGCATATTTTTGAAATTTTGCAGCCCACTTTTGTCTGTAGCTATGTCTTAAGAGGATAACCTTACTAATGGGCACTGTATTGCCTGTCGTCTGTTTTTTCCTCCTCAGATGAAATGTACGAGCTGCTGTCGAAGCTGCCAGAGAGTATCGCTTACATGTGCACCGACTGTACAGATCACCATCCAGCTGAATGGAGAACTGCTTTGGAGAGTGAACTGCAGGGCTGTATTCGCCATGTCCTTACTGCACTGCTCAACTCCCGCACCTCCACACACCTGTTACGCTACAGACAGGTTACATACACAATCCTTTCTTGAGCATTTTGTTTTTCAGGCTAAACCAATAGTTACAGATTGCAGTGATTCTGTCAGCCATTGTGTTAGTCATTGTGTTACTGTCCTTCTTTGGGGCAGGCTGTGAAGCCTCCAGAGCTGAACCCAGAGACAGAGGAGAGTCTTCCATCCCGGCGTTCTCCAGAGGGCCCAGATCCTCCAGTCCTGACTGAAGTCACTGCGTCACCCTCCAGCGATTTCCCACCAGACCTGGAGTCTGTCGAGAAAAAAATGGATCAAAGCTGCTACAAGTCAGTGGTAAGTTTGCTTTCTGTGGTAAATATTCTGTATTGCCCTTTGCTGATGATTTGATCAAAGGTCAGAGGATGGGAGTTAGTTCATATGCCATATATCTAGTATCTCCAAAATCACAGTCATTTGCGATTTACTGTATGTATATACTGTATACTGTATTGTGTTTATTAGAATACCAGTTAAGACCAGTGAGAGAATGAGAAGAGCAATTGTTGGCTAGGCAATCTTTGGGGGTTCTTTGCCAGTAGATAATGTCAACGGTAGTACAAGAAGGAAGGCACTTTGTTATGTAATATAATATGTGATTTGTTCATCATCTCCCTCCCAGCTGGACTTCAGTGATGACATTGTGCGAATCATTCAGATGGCCATCAACAGTGACTGTGGCCAGCCTGAGAGCAGGAAAGCCAACAGTATGGTCAAGTCTTTCTTCATTCGGGTGAGAACATACATCAGTACTACATCATATGGTTTATTTACCCAGCAAACACAATTGTATAGCCGTACAAATTGCAGAATGACAAGATAAATAAATAGTTTACTTATGTGTACAGGTTTTGCAAATCAGTGAAACTGTCTTTCCACCCTCTGGTTTAGGACCCTCTGGGTCATGTTTTGACTATGCATTAGTCGTGGGATGTAGTAGGTATATTGGACTAATTAATCAATTAATTAATTTATGTTTTCTGTTGCAGCAAATGGAGAGGATCTTCCCATGGTTTAAAGTCAAAGAGTCCAGGTTCTGGGAAAGACAAAAGGTTTCTGCCAAGTGAGTAAATTATCATTTATCTTTCTTAATTGGTTGACATACTCCCACATCAATTACTTGTGCTCACTGTTCTCAGGCCAGGCCCGTACTTGACGTTTTCTGCACACATGTGTACAGCTGCCAATGTAGGTTGCAGTCAATTGCAGTGTTGATTGCGTACGTCCTCTAAAATTAACTCTACTCATTTGCTAGAAGCAATGCCTGTAAAAATTGTGGAAGAAGTAAGCAATGCTAAAATGGCAATTATTTAATTGTCTTATTCCATCTCGCAAGAACTGTTTGTCACTTTCAAAATACAAATAAATTACTATTTATTATTTATAAATTACTAATGTCCTTCAATGGCTACATCTTTATTTATACTGTTGAACAAAGTTGGATGTAGTTTTTAGTTTAAGATGTTCTGGTGCAAAGCAGGGATTATATAATCCCTCCTGATTGACATGGAATACATCAATCTGTGAGCAACACTGCTCATGTAGCAACTCTGTGCAAGAAAATGTGTAGTTATCACCAATTAACACCTGGCCTTACATTACTTTAATGTATTTTTTCAGAACATTTTCAATGTCAGTTAGGTAAATCTTGTATTGTTATTTTTGTTGATCTGTTGTGCTACACAAATTCAAAATCAATTTGTGTTATCACTGCTCCTGTAATGTGAGCCTGGCCTAACACCTTGCACAGAGCCAGCACTTAGGAAAAACTGTAGGTTTGTATTTATTGACTTCAGAAATAATATTAGGCAGAAACATAATGTGGAGGACATAAAAGTAGAAAGTGGCGAGATACTGTATAAGGTGTGCATGGGTTGATTGTACCAAGAGCCTCTGAGTAATTTATTGGAATAAACAGCCAAGGGGCAAAATCAGTATTTCATACGATTGTCACATTTCCTGTTACAGTGACAAGGCTCAAAGCTGCCAAAAGAGGAAAGTCATAGTAACGAGACTTGGCGGGAAATCTGGTATCAGATGTTGTGAAATGAGTCAGAACTGAGTGATACTGTTCTACTATCACTTTAAGAAGGGCCAATGACAGTACTTGGGCGGCATGGCTTAGGTGGGAGGGTGGTCGCCTGGTGATCGAAGGTTTGCTGGTTCGATCCCCGCCTGTCCATGTTGAAGGTCCCTGAGCAAGACCCTAACCCTGAATTGCTCCCGACAAGCAAGTGGGCCTTGCATGGTTACCTCGGCTGTCGTTGTGTGAATGTGTGAATAAATGGGTGAATGTGAGGCAAACATTATACAGCGCTTTGGATAAAAGCGCCATATCAATGCAGTCCATTTACCATTTTTAAATAGGCATGTCATATTAACGACATTTGAATGATTGTCGGCTCTCAAAATTGGCTAGACTTTCCAATGTTACTGCTCTAATGGCAAGTTTTCAGATAATTTTGAGACTGATGTGGAGGCTGATTCCAGAACAGACATGATTAAAGGGAAAACCTATTTGTGATAGCAGAAACACAAACACAACCATAAAAAGTATTGATGACATCTGTGTGTACAACAAATAATTACACAAATAATGCATAGTGGGAAGTCTTGGCAGTTACATAAGTGAATATTAGAAGAATAAAACATAAGGGACAGAGTGAGTGAGGTGCTTTGATTGACTACCTAGGGTTGGGAATCGAGGGTTACACATTTTGCCCACGATTACAGTAGTAATGGAACACAGGCAATCTTATTATCTCCTGGATATAGCAAGAAAAACGTCTATTTTTACCCCTGCAAAATACAGAATTACTCCATTTCACAATGCTGTAGAAGCTTAAGAAAAAATTCAAACTCCCGTGTCTTAAAAAATCTGTGTAAACTGACAAAAGGCCAAGCTTCAACTATGTAAAACATTTCACAAGTAAATTATCTGCACAAAACAAAGGAGGAGAAGGGAGTCATTCAAACCTTTTCAACTGTCTTAGAGAGACTGGTAAATAGGATGAAGTTTTACTTGAAATAACTGTGACTTTGTTGATAGGATTTAGTAGAGAGATTGTATATTTATGGATGCTCCACATTAACTATTACAATTAACAGCTGATGTTTTAATTCCAGTGATGTGGGGAATTAATATAAAACTTGTTTATGGAAGAAAGAAGACTTTAATGCGGGACTGTAACATTAATCAATGATTAATAATGAAGCGGTCACATTAAATAATTGATGCTGTTTAAGTTCCTACAGTGACGATGGGCTATCATTTGACTTTGTTAGTAGGAAGCGTTCAAACATTGTAGCATATCTGTGCAGCATGCAGGGCTACAGCAGTTTGTAAGTGCAACTACTTTGTGATCCTTCCTGCAGTGCACACATACACACTTTCTCTTTCAGTCTTAACTCACCCATTCTGTTACTCCATTAGGTTTAGATATCAGCTTTCCCAGGTCATCTATCATGCCTTCCCTGTGGTAGACAAACTGCAACAGTGTCTTGTTTCACTTGCAGGCTCTCTGATACATGGTTGAGATCTGATTGCCGTTTACTTGTCAGTTTATTCTTTTTGTTTTGTCATCAGTGATTCAGTTAAGGAAGCATCCAGTTGTGTCTTGGTGATCATTGAAATTCATTCAACTATGAAATTTCACATAGCAATAATTATCTAGCCTTCCTTGACATTATTGGTGTTTTTCTTCTTCTCACCTCATTTTCTGCCAATTAGCTCATTTGGCAATTGCTTACAGTTTATTTTCAATAGTTTCGTAATAGAAATACTTCATTTGATATTCTGAATTAAGGGTTAATTGCAACTCAATAGTGATATTGTCTGTGTACATAGGTTATAAAATAGAATAAATACAACTCATTGGCTTGCCCTGTCTGACGTGAATTAATTAGTAGATGTAACCCAGACTGAAACCCCGAGTTGTTTAAAAGTAGCAATTAAAGGGATGTGTAGATATTCATTACTGAATAACCCAATCTGGCTTGAGTGATGTCTCGTGTCTAAAAATGGGATGCGCTCAACTTATCTTTTTAACATAGCCTTGATTGGAAAATGTATTATTAGTTTTATTAATATATGATTAATATATGATATGTGTTTTATAGTTACTCTACCTCCACGGTATAAATAGTAATTAGCAACTTAAGTGTCTCACTTACCTGTCTCCTATTTTGGGAAAAATCTCTTAATGCCATCAAAATGTCCGTATGAATAGTGATTGATTTTTTGATGTGAGGACACCCAAAACATAGAATTTACTCTGCAGTTACAGTTTCAGTTAGTTTCTCTCCTCATTGAATTTGTTAGCCCATTTCATGCCTTGTGGTTTTGTAAAAATGTGTTGTCATTGTTCCATTGTTTACACTTTGACAACAAAACGGTCAATACTTTTAGACGTATATGAGCACAGCGTTTTTAGTTCTAGGATAATGTCTGCTTTAGGTAACAGTGCCTTTCTGTATATGCTGTTGCCCCCTCAGCAGTGGTCTCCTTCCCAATGCTGTACTGCCTCCGTCCCTGGACCACAACTATGCCCAGTGGCAGGAGAGACAAGAGCTTTCCCGTGCTGAACACCCCCACCTCATGAAAAACATCATCCCAGCTCCCCGACCCAAGACCCCTGGAGATTCTGACTCTCCAGCCTCTCCCCCTCCGCACCCTCCGTCACTTCCCCCACAACCCCCATTGCTACCTGGTAAGCCTGCAAATGATACATGTGTAATCTAACAAAACATTTGTGCGAATTTCATCACTTATGTTGTTTATTGTCAGATTACGAAGACAGTCCAGAGCTTCCCCCTCCACCGGGCGTCAGTGATAACAGGCAGTGTGTTTTGTGTTTGAAGTATGGAGACGAGAACACTAATGTGAGTCAAAGATCTATTTAAGATCACGGTATTGCACATACAAGTTTGAGTGTCACTTATAACAGTCCTTTATATTTCAGGATTGTGGCAGGTTGCTGTACATAGGTCAAAATGAGTGGACCCATGTGAACTGTGCCCTGTGGTCTGCGGAAGTGTTTGAGGATGACGACGGCTCTTTGAAGAATGTTCACCTGGCTGTTCTCAGGGGAAAACAGCTGGTATGATAGATTCTATTTCAGTGTATCAATTTATTGAGTTTCTATTCATCAGGGAGACATCCACATTGTGTGTCTATGTCCTTCCTACACAGCGCTGTGAGAAGTGTCAAAAGCCAGGGGCCACAGTGGGCTGCTGCCTCACCTCTTGCACCAGTAACTACCACTTCATGTGCGCCCGCCAGTGTCGTTGTGTCTTCCTGGAGGATAAGAAAGTGTATTGTCCAAAGCATCAAAGAGATCTCATTAAAGGAGACGTAAGATTGTCTTTCTTGTAATATTTCATTTACTATCATTTCCAGCCAGCTATTTTTTCTTCATGGGTATTTTGACACATTGTATTCAAAATAAACCCAGGTCAGGAAGAAGGTCTAAATTCAAGCTACACAATAAAATGTAATGTTCTGTTGCAAGGTAGTTTGGAGAAAGGTATCTTCGTGTGTGTGTGTGTGTGCGTGCGTGCGTGTGTGCTTTATCTCTTCTATGCCTTACAATGCTTTAGCTTCATGTGTATTTCATGTAGTTCACTGTCAGTAACATTATCAGGAATCTGTGACTGTGCCTTACTTATGTTTTTTTTTGTTCTAGGTGGTGTCTGAGTTTAAGGTTACCCGAAGGGTCTTAGTGGACCTGGAGGGTATAAGTCTCAGGAAAAAGTGGCTGGCAGGACTAGAGCCTGAAAAAGTCCGCATGATGATAGGTCGGTTGATTGGTGATGCATGATTGTATAATTACCATGTCATGAACTTGCCTGTGATCCACATGTCACTAGTTTTAATGCATATACCATTATTGCAGGCTCCATGACCATTGATTGTTTGGGAATACTGACTGAACTCTCAGATTGCAAGCGCAAACTCTTCCCTGTAGGATACCAGTATGTACTTTTTGTTTTGCAATCTTCCTCTTAGGCCAGCCAAGAGCTTTTGAAGATGAAATTTCCATGTTAATAACATTTAAAAAAAAAAATTTTTTAATCAGATGTTCAAGGGTGTACTGGAGTACATTGGATGCCCGTAAGCGCTGCGTGTATACCTGTAGGATCCTTGTTTGCCATCCTCCAGCGGTAGAGTCTGATCTAAAGAGCATGCTGGCCCCTGAGGAGAATCGCACTATAGCACACAGCCCACCTCCGACATCAGGTAATTGACAGACTATAGAAACCCTACTTTTTTCAGTTAAAATGTTTTACTGTATATTATGCACCGGTGAAGATGGCATGCTTAACAATGTATTTTTTGTCAATTATAGACTTTCCTGATCCATTTGAATCTCCAAGACGCCCTGATGCCCTTTCCCCAGCAAACACCCCCAAGCTCAGGGTTTACACCAGGAACCGGCACCCCAGTTACCCCCCTTGTCAGCGTTCACTTGGCCCTAAACCCATGCCTTCTCCTGGTATGAATATACAATTACTCATGAGTCATACTATTGTCAAGCTAATTAAGCAACCTCTGCATTATCACATCAATTTATTTGCCTTGTTTTGTCTTTGAAGGCGCTTCCTCCCAGCCCCATAGCCATGAGATTGTGATGGTTGGAGACTCCCCATTGAAGCCATGTACACGGAATATTGACTCACGGCGCCACAGCTCTCCTTCGCTCTCTCCTCCTTCCAACCAGCTAAACAGACAGAAAGGGGTGACCTCCCCCTCTCAGATCTCCTCACGACCCCTTACCTTACCCCCTCCCCTCATTCCCTCCCCTGCCAGAGACCCTGAAAAGGCCAAACATTTCAGCAAAGACTCAGTCCAGAGGGATGATGAAAGAGGTAGACTGTTCTTCACAGATAAAAATAGACCACAACCATCCAGAGACCAATGCTTAAGAGATAAAGAGAAAGGTAGGTTGTCTAATAGAGACCAGGCCTTGAAAGATTCCGAGATGAATAGATCATCTAAAGAAGTTGGACAGAAAGACAATGGTGACCAACCCACCAAAGAGCCAGAAAAGCGAAGACCATTGTTGAGTAGAGATGCAGGTTTGAAAGTGCCAGACAGAGGGAGACCTCTTAATAGAGACCCCATAAGGGATTCAGAAAAGGGGAGACTAGCAAACAGAGACTTTGAGAGGGGGAGACCGACAAGCAGAGACTCGAGCAACAGAGAGATGGATAAGGTCAAATTATCTTCCAGAGATCCGAGCTCTAAGGATAGTGAAAAAGGTAGACTACTGAGTAAAGACGGTGGGCCAAGGGACTATGAAAAACACCGGCAGTACAGCAGGGAAACAGGATCAGGAAAGGACCCCGGCCAAGGTAAAGACAGATCATCAAGCAGAGACTCTAGCAGAGACAAGGTTAGACCTCCCTCTAGAGACTCTACTTATAGAGGCAAAGACAGAAACAAAGACTCTGGCTCAGGGAAAGACAGCCACTCCACAACTCAGTCCAGACTGGTTGGGGCTGAGGGGAAAAGTCTTAGACTAGCACTTGCAGGCTCAGGCCAGTCCTCCCCTCCAATGGGCACTGCTGTTCTCACAGGCCAGCAGAGAGTTGGCAACATCAAGCAGACAGACAAGCAAGGGAAACATGGAGGCAAAGAGCAGGATGCCTCAAAAAGCCTTGGTGCTTTGCCTCGTCACAAATCTACACCCACCCCCAACAGCATCCAGTCCAAGGACAAACCCAACTCAGGGAAGGAGAGCAATGTTGGGACTGGGACTTCAATACCAGCTCAAATCCCTAAGGACTCTGTTGTTGCGAAAGCTGGGTCTCCACAGCCCTTGTTTCAGAAAAGCAGTGCACGGAAGTCAAATGATTACTCATCAGGGACCACCACAACACCACCAATAAAGCCACTGTGGTCATCGAAGGTACCAGTAGAGGATGATGCTGTCAAACGTAGCTCCCCGCACCAGGTCTCTCAGGCGGCAGCCTCAGCTGCCAAAGAGAAACACTCCAAAGTTAGAACAACAGGCAGCAAAGAGGTGTCCAAAGAGCGTGAAAGAGAGAAGGGTCTCCAAAGCAGCAACAGAAGTCCCCATCTCAACAACAATTCTAAAGCTACTGGCAGTTCTAACACCTATGCTCAGAACCCAAGCTCTCACAACAGCAGCAATACCAAAACTCTGGTGCTGGGAAACAGCACCAAAGCCCATGGGAAGACTCAGGTGGAGAAGCTTGAGAACCAGGGAGGAGACGGATCATCTTCCAAGACCAGAGATAGTTTCTCTGCTGATATAAAGAACAGCTCTAGTCTGGATAACTTACAGCAGTTGCAGCTTTCAAGTTTGGCACCGGAGAGAGGTTTGAAAACATCTGCACATTCTCATGCCAAACCAACAACTAACCAGCAGCAGTTGTCCTCTAGGGACAAGAAGAGATCAGTAGCCCCCCTGAAGACTGATGTTAAGAGTGATCCTAATGGGACCAGCACTATTTGTGGCATTTCCTCTTCCTGTCCCAGCGCCCTCTCTACCTCTACAGTCTCTCCTGCAGGTCGGGGGACTCATAGGTCTGCCCACTCTACTCTTTTCTCTTCACCATCTGCCAGCAGCAGTGACAGCTCAGAATCCGAAACACAGACCCAAACTGAGGAAGATGATCAGCAGAAGGAGCATTCACATGGCGACCTTCATGACCACCACAGTCTTCTACCTCAAGGCACTGAAGATGAGGGGGACGGCCCAGAAGACGAGCAAGACCGAGGCATGGATGATAAACATCACGAGGATGACAGTGACGGATCAGGCTCGGCCAAGCGCCGTTATCCACGACGCAGTGCACGTGCACGATCTAACATGTTTTTTGGCCTCACGCCTTTCTATGGAGTTCGCTCATATGGTGAGGAGGACCTTCCATTTTATGGCAGTGCAGACGGAGCAGGGGGTGTGGTTAAGAGGAGAACTGGGGGTAGCAAAAAATCAGCTGAGGGGCAGGTGGATGGTGCAGACGATATGAGTACATCCTCTTCATCGGGGGACAGTGGAGAAAATGAGCACAGTGGAATGAAACAGAGGGCTAAAGATCCTTACTACTACAACTTCACCAGAACAATTATTAACCCTGGTGGAGGCCTTCCTTCGATTGAAGGGATAGACCAGTGTCTTGGAAGGGGCTCCCAGCTCCAGCGTTTCCTCAAAGATGAAGAGCAACAGAGGGGACAGGGAAAAGCTGGAGATGATATGCTGAGCAGCATGTAAGTATACATAAAATAAATATAATTATCTTTAATTTTTATCTGTGATATTTATTTATTTTTTGCCACCAAATCTTGTTTAACAGCAGCTTGGGCAAGCAGCATATTGGTCAGCTGGATGGTGTGGATGATGGCTCAGAGAGCGATACCAGCATCTGTACCACCAGCACCACAACCACAACAGCCACCTCGTCTTCCACTCCACACAAAAGTACACCTAAAAGGAGGGGCAGAGAAAGGCACGCTGAGAAATTGGATTCCCATGAGTCGGGCAAGGAGGCTGCAGGTGCAGGAAGTGTCAATGCAAGAGAAAGCAGGAAGATGCAGAAAGAAAACTGTCTTTCTTTAGGAGGTGGGGTCAAGTCCCAGCCACAGAGTCAGGGTCAGGATCCTCTAGAGGCACAGCTATCCCTCAGCACTGACCTGCTTAAATCAGATTCTGACAACAACAATAGCGATGACTGTGGTAATATCCTTCCCTCAGACATCATGGAGTTTGTCCTCAACACGCCTTCCATGTCAATGCAGGCTCTCAGTCAGCAGCCCGAGTCTTCCTCCTCAGAGCTGCTGCTGGATGAGAGTTATGTTAGTGTGGATGTCAACCGGCGCAAAGACATTCTTTTTGAGGACTTTCCCCAGACACTGCCCAATGCAGAGAGCGGAGGTGTGGTGGAGAGTAGCGTGAATAGCTCTATATCTGTAGAGGAGCCATATGGCCTTCCTCTGGAGCTTCCCTCTGACTTGTCTGTTTTGACCACGCGCAGCCCCACAGTCAGTACTAGTCAGAACCACACAGCAGGCAGTCTCATTTCAGACTCTACAGACCGAACCATGCTGACCTTGACCTCTGACCCAGAAACAATAACTGGTGAAAAGGGTAGTGACAAGAAAAGAGCAGGGCCAGGCATGTCGCCATCAGAGAACCAGCACGAGGGTGCAGCATTGGGAACAAGAGATACACAGGTGACTGACGGTCACATAACACCTGAACAGTTTATTCCTAGTCCTGCTATTACCCAGGGTGTGGAGACTTCAGGTAACCAGGATGTTCCAAGGAGTTCTGGTACCCCTGGTTTGCCTAATTCTCCCTCCCTGCCCCTTCAGGGTCAGAAGTACATTCCAGCATCAGCTACAGCTGCAGGCAGCCCTGGGCCAGTCTCTGGCCCAGTAGCATCTCCAGCTCAAGTGTCCAGCCCGGCTGTCATCAAACCAGGACCAGAGAAACTGATTGTTGTGAACCAGCAATTCCAACCCCTTTATGTCCTTCAGACTGTCCCCAATGGTGTCCCACAAAAGATCAGTGGCACAGGAGTGATGGATACCAGCTCTCCAGCAGTGCTGAGCTCCATGACACTGACCACAGGGTTGAATCCTGGTCTGTCCACGGCACAGCCAATATTTCCCGCTGGCAAGGTTCTAGGTGCCATGCCCCACCCCTCTCAGATTCACACATTTACAGGAGCCACACAGGCTAGCTTTCAGACAGGAATACCCAGCACCACTTCAGGGCTTCTCATCGGGTTGCCCTCTCAGCCTCATGACCGATCACAGATTCAGAGCCGGCCACATGAGTTGGGTCCTAGTGTGGCCATAGTGTCTAGTCCCTCCTCCCTCACTTCTTCCCCAGCTGTACTGCCATCTGCTCATGGCAAGAAAAGACCTATCTCTCGTCTTCTGCCAAAAAAAACTAAGAAGTTGGCCCGCTGCCGTAGCCAACCTGCCATAGCACCATCTGACGTGGGCCCTCCCAACATGACTCTCATTAATCTATCATCCTCTCAGATTGCTGCTAGTATTCCTGGGCAGCCTGGTGGTCTCGTTGAGTTAAGCACACTTTCCACCTCCCAGCGCAAGGTCCCCAATATTATCAAAAGACCAAAGTCCGGTGGGCTTATGTACTTGGAGCCCACCACTCTCCTTCAGCAGAGGATTCCTGTCACTCAGGCCAATATCCTAGGTCATGAATCCTCTGCTCACCTTCTACCTTGCTCAGTTTCTGGTCTCAACCCCAGTCAGTCAGTGTTGAATGTTGTGTCTGTACCCTCTAGTAGTGCCACGGGTCTGCTTGCTCCCGGATCAGTCTCCCTTTCCACCCCTGTCCTCAGCTCGGCCGAGATTACAGGGCCAATTAGCAACCTGCTGTTTAAGGCAAGCCCGCAAGGTTTGGGCTTGTCAGATCAGCAAATGGTCCTTCAGTCAGCAGCAGGAACCCCTTTGATGTCCCAGCTTAGCTCCCCTGTTCAGACATCCATTGCCAGCAATATTTGTGTTCTGCCATCACAACAGACTTTCAGCATGGCTGTCAACCAACAAGAGAGTGAAAGCAGTGGTGTGCATCTACAACATCAGTCTCAGCCTATAAACAGAGGCCAGACTGTGGACTCCAGCCCAAACACAACAGTTGCTGTAGCCACTGGCTCAGCCACCCCCAGAAGCCCAGCAAAGGGGCACGTTGTTGGGGTGTTCACACAAACACAGACCTCCATACACTCCCAGAGCAGCAGAACAATTCCAATCTCCAGGTCCACAGAACAAAGGCAGCATGGCTCTACAACAGCAATGTCACCAGCTATTGCGATTTCAAGACCAGAAAAGACCAAACAAAAAACCAAGAGAAGCAGACAAAATCCAGACATAATGGGTGGGAAAAAGATCAAAACCTGGCAGACGGAGGATAATCTCAGCAGTCCAGGAGTACGACGCTGTTCCTCAAACCCAAGGTGAGACGTCCTTAATATTTTGGCCCTTAAACATAGTTAGAAATGATAGATATTTTGATGTGGCAATGTTTGTAACAACTGACCGAATATTGGGGCATGTTGTGAAATACAAAAATGACCTTTCATTGATCTGAAAACAAAACCAAATTGATTTAAGCAGCAGAAAGATTACAAATGAATCAAATTAAACTAAGGGTTAAGTCAAACAACACAAAGTAATATAGATACTTTCACGTTTTTCATGTATAATATGTTGAGGTGATTGATGGCTATTACCTTGAGGACAATTTATCGTTATTATTCTTTGAAACAAAATTGTTCATCCAAACGAGCTTTGCGTCAGCAGTTCATTAATTTTTTGTATGAGTGTGACATGGAAAACCCTCTAATAGGGCAAGTCAAACACACAGAAATTATTATGTGGAAAACAATTTGTCAAATCTCAACAATTTTTATGATGTAACGTTTGGACAGTACAGTTTTATTTTAGTCATATTTGATAACTTACGTAAAATACTGCAATCCTTTCTCATCTTGAATTACTCAGTTCTAGAGAGCTGAGTTCCCCTGAACCTATGGACACAGGCAAGCCTGCCGACAAAGCAGCTAACAAAAGGTAGGTAGTCATGAACACTGGTTACTCATTTACATTGATATGAGAGTAATTGTATAGTTGTCTCATACTCTTCCTAATGCTGCTTTTGCAGTATGTTCGGTGCAAAGAAGGCTTCTGAAAGTCCTCTTCTACCTGGGAAAGTAGTAGGCAAGGACAAACCGTCTGGGACTAAGGGAGCTGGGTCTCTTTCTGTGGCTTCCCCACCAGACCAGGATGGCAATAGCAAGGACACAGCCTTGGACAGCAAACCCAGGAAGGGCATTATCTTTGAAATCTGCAGCGAGGATGGCTTTCATATTCGCTGCGAGAGCATTGAAGGTGAGAGAAAACAAATACTGTGTAACACTATTGCTTCTAATCCAACATGACTTTTGGAAAGGGTGATATGAGTTTTATATATATTGTAATTAAATCTCTACATCCTGCTGGAGTTAAGTAATATGTTATAATAATTGTTATTATATTTAAGTGTTTTCTACTCCACATGGTCTTGGTGTTGCAACAAGACCAGAATAAACAATTTAAGTTTTTAGCATAATGTATATAAAATGTTACAAGCACTTAATTTTACATGTAGAGTACGTACATAAATAAGATTAAAACCATGTTCTACTTATGAGTTATGCTGTAAAGATAGGACTATATGGGTCACCACATTTCTGTGTCTTTACAGAGGCTTGGAAATCCCTGACGGACAAGGTGCAGGAAGCTCGCTCCAATGCCCAACTTAAAGAGCTGTCATTTGAAGGTGGGCTGTCGCTCTGGCTATGCGACAAACAATAAAGAATGTTGGATATGCTGCTGCCCAGACCATGTTTTCTAAAGATGTTATGCTTGAAATTCTGTCAATTGGGCCGCCCTGGTGGCTCACCCAGTGCATGCCACATACAGCAGCGGGGCGGGGTAGATTGTGACCTATGCCATTTGCTGCATGTCAATTCCTCTCTCTGCCTTATCCTACATTTCTATCTGTACTGTACCCATAATTCTAAAATCTTAAATGTAAAAAATATATCAGAAAAAAAGATATTGCAATATACAAGGACACGATTAACTTGAAAGATGATTATGAATCACAATTAAAGATTTTGTGATTATGTTTCTGTTGTCCTCCCAGGTGTGAATGGATTGAAGATGCTGGGAGTTGTCCATGAAGCTGTTGTTTTCCTGCTGGAGCAGCTGTACGGCTCAAGACACTGTCGTAGCTACCGCTTCCGCTTTCACAAGCCAGAGGAGACAGACGAACCTCCCATCAATCCCCATGGCTCCGCCCGTGCAGAGATCCACCACAGGTAGAGATGGGAATGCTGTTGTATATATGTGTTTTGCATGTTCTCCACATATCTGTGAGTTTTTTCGGTGCATGTGGGGGTTTCATTCGCCAAGCTTTGACAGGAGGATGTAAAGATCAGTTTGGTCACTGGTGCCACACTGCGTTTGACTCACCCTAAATGTCTGGACCACTGAATAACACATATGGCAAATTGACTTTCATGGATTTATGAAGCAATTTAAAACATACCACCTTTTTAATTGTGCACAGAAATTATAAATATTATTATTATTTATAGTAATAACAGCAAACATTCACTTACCATACAGTAGAAAGAAAATCACCCATGTAAATACATTTTTATATTTTAAATTGCTTCATTCAGCAATCGGGCACCCCCCTAGACCATTCTTTCCATTGGTTAAATTAAACTAGTTGTAATTGCACATACCTGCTTGTGATGTCAGACGCTCTCTGGGGATGGTATGTTATGGAATAGTAATCATCCTGTATGTGTGTTTGACTGTTGCCTTCCAGGAGGTCTGTGTTTGACGTGTTCAATTTCTTGGCTTCTAAGCACCGCCAACCACCTGATTACAGGCCGCAGGAAGAGGAAGAGGAGGAAGGGCAGGTCCGGACTGCCAGGTTGGCTACATTGCACACACCTTTGTATGGTAGAAGTCAAACCATTCTCTCTATAGTTGCAGAGAAATCTTCAATGTTAGTGTTTTACCACTTTTTATGTTCATGCAGGCGTGTTTCCATGGAGCTGCCACTGACTGTGAGATTCAAACAGCTCAAGGCCACCTCTAAGCAAACTGTCGGAGTCTACAGGTTAGATCACTGATGCCTTGTTGGTCTGATGTAAAGATTATGTACATTATAATTATTACTTTGACACTTATTTGAAAAGTGATATTTATATGTGGTTTTCATGGATTTGGTTTGTGGTGAACTTTCCCCTGTTTGCTCATTGAGATAATTAATCTTTTTACTTTATTTGAATTCTGGGACTTGTTTTTTTAGTTTTTCGCTCTATAGTTATACATATATTTTCAACCCTGTTCATCCTCATTGGTCAGCATTGGTCAATATTTTTTGAGACAAGTGGCTGTTCTTCTGCTATTTAACAAAGTTTCAACAAATGTTAATGTATAAGGTTATAACTGAGCTTGGGTAAATCTGCAAATGTAGGCACAAAACCTCACTTCAACTCTTTTCCCTCAATACAGATCTCCCATTCATGGCCGGGGTTTATTCTGCAAGAAAACCATCGATGCAGGGGAGATGGTAATCGAATACTCTGGAAATGTCATTCGCTCCGTGCTCACTGACAAGAGGGAAAAATACTACGATGGCAAAGTGAGTATGAGAGGGAGGATCATCAACTCCACTAGTTAGTTTTTATGTATGAGAGCATCAAGCACACCGCTGTGTCTTCTCTTTCATCAAAGGGGATCGGCTGTTACATGTTTCGCATTGATGACTATGAGGTGGTGGATGCTACAGTGCACGGCAACGCTGCCCGCTTCATCAATCACTCCTGTGACCCCAATTGCTACTCACGTGTCATTACTGTGGACGGCCAGAAGCACATCGTCATCTTTGCCTCTCGCCGCATCTACTGTGGGGAGGAGCTCACCTACGACTACAAGTTTCCCATTGAAGACGCCAGCAACAAGCTGCCCTGCAACTGTGGCACAAAGAAGTGTCGAAAGTTCCTCAACTGACGTCCCGCAACTGTTGCTGTAGTTGTTGTTTCATTCCTCCACAATGTCTGGGGGGACATCCCAGCTGGGCTTTGACTGTGACTTCTTGGCTGTGCCAGTTTCCTGTTGAATTCTCTGGATGTGAGGCCACAGCTGCCAGTTTTTGCACAGAGCAGAAACGTTGGTTGCTGTACTGTATATGCAGGTGGGGCCATTTGTAGAGAATCAAACATATTGTGCCTCCTTTGTTTTAATCACACGTGGCATGGGGAAAGTTTCACCTACAGATGGGTGAGTTATGAAATGTTGGAGCCTTGTGAAACCATTGCAATTTTAACTTCTTTATATTTGAATTATAGTTAACCCTGCATAATTTTTTACATTGGCCCTCCCTCCTTAATTTTCTACAAAGATTTGGCATTTGTTTGATTATGCTCTCCTGATGCTGTTCAAAGTAAAAGAAAAAAAAAACATTGTACAAACAAGAAAAAAAATGACTTGGTTCCATTTTACACCAAAGTGCAATTTGTTGAAGGGACTTGGAACATTTACATTTTTCCAGAAAGAGATTTTCTTTTCTCCCCTCTGTGCCATCTGTTATTGATGCAAATGTCCTTATGTAAATGTGTCCTGATGCCTTCAGAGCCATTGTGATGTACTGGAACCTTCCCTTGGTTTGTAAATAGGCACTGCTGGTGATTGACAGCTTGATGAGAGCTGTCCAGGTGGGAATAGAAGAGGGAGCAATGGCCACGGAAGAGAGAGGATTGACAGAAAAAGACACAATTTGTTTAAATTTTTTTGATTTGTTTAAAAATATCAACAAAAAAAATTTGGTGAATGATATGGAGGTTGATACCATCCGTTGTACTTCAAATGAGTTTTTAGCCTGATAATTCGGTAGCTAGGTAGTCATGTTGTTGATTGGATTGAACCTCTGGCAGCTTGAGATTCTGGTGGACTGACAGCCCAGGGACTGGAGTACTCTACTGATGTGCTTTAGTCGTCATACATGTATTTATTAATGATTTCCGGAGCTGCGATCCTGAAAGAGCCGTGGATCTTTGTGCAGCGAAAATCCAAGCGCAAGTTCGTGCATGCTGTTGTTCTTAAACTTGATCTGGGTTTTACATGTTCCAAATTACAGCAGCAGACAAAACCAAACATTCAATTGAATTTTCATACAGCTTGTTTCCCTCTTGGTCCGTTGTGATACCGTTACTATGGTAACTTTTTTATTTGTATGATATTAGGTCTTTTAAAGTCTTTGTCTGTCTTTCTTATGAACAGGGAATAATGTGCTTGCTTTTAAAACAAATGTAAATAATGTATATTTTTTTACAAAAAGACTTAAAGCACTCACTAGTGAATAGCACTTAATGATGGTATTTATATTTTTAAGAAATCGTATTTATTTTATTGCCATTTTTGTAGGAAATAGAGGTTTACAGACACTAATGCTCAGTTCTGTTTTGTATTCAGCTGCCTTTTCAAAGTTGTGTTTGTCGTAACTTACCTTTTTTGTTGTTTTTCTTTTTTAGCCTGAATGTTTTCTTTGATTCCAAAGAGTGTCGCTGGTCTGTGGCTTGGTCCCGTTGAATTCAGTCCACCAGTAGCTCTTTATCCCGGGCCGTTTGGTCATGCTTTTCCATGTTCCAGTTCCAGCTGGCGGTGTGGCAGTCAGGTGACTTATTATGCACTTGAGAGAGTTTAGATTGTTGATCCACGTGAATAGCAGATATCTCCTCTCTCCAGCCTTATACACATACACACACACACACACACACACACACACACACACGCACACACCACATCACACTGAAAATCAAGTCCACATACAGGCTCCTAGCAGGCAGTTACTGCCACTGCCGCTAATCCACTGGTCCACGGTACCGTGACGTGAATCGGCACTAGTCCCCCAGTTGATGGATTGCTGTCCCTCTGCAGACTTAGTTCATAATGAGGAGGTGCCTTCATTTTAACATTACCAACAGAATTCGCCATACCTTCGTTGAAACCACTTTTGTATCCTACAATATTTGGAAATTACTTAAGTGAATCTTTTTATTGATTTTTTAATTTTATTTTTTTCCCTGTGGATTGCCTTGGTTTCCTTCCTTTGTTTTCTGAACCCCTTTGTCTTGTTGTTTTTGAGGAATTAACAAACCAGCGTGCAGCAAGACCAAACCCAAAATCCGTTAAAGCGGCGGAGCTCAGTTACATTGCCTCTTTCATCTTGTGGTCTACCAATCGTGTTGACCACGTCACCACCTAAAGGCCATCAGTTTCTCCCACACTGCACCTTGTTGCAGCGGTCATGAACAGAAACAGAAACCTTACCCACACACGGATTGCACTTTAGCTGGGCCTCGGGCACAGAATCAACATGCACAGCATCGGTCTCTGACTCCTGAAAGTGGCATTGAGGCTGTAGCAAAGTGCACTTGACTTTTTCTGCAACTAAGTGAAGGTGGGGACCATGCCAGCGGCCCTTCCCTCCAGTTGTGGCTCGTATAGCCAGGGATGCGCTTATCTATTTAGAACCCCAGTGCGGTTCCTGTCGGCTCCCCCTCTATTACCCCCACCCTGACTGACATGCTAGCCTTGTGGTTCTATACCTGCGTGGGGCTTGCTGGTTTCTGCTGCTAAGATCAACAATGAATGTATATTCCTCCTCCATGTCACCCGATGTGTGATGACGGCATTCTGTTAGCTACATGTGTTTTCAGTTCTCGTGTCAACAACCACACTGGATGCGGACAGTGTATTGACGTGACCTCAAGGGGGGCCGGATGGCAGCAACTCATGTTTTGTTTCAGCACCTATGTGTGGACAGTCATGGCTTTTCAGTCTGTTGGACAACAGGTTTCAGCAGTTTAGTTTGCAGTTGATGCTGGGTAAAAATGGTTACTGATGCCAAGGGCTCTCGCCTGTGACTCTCACTCTTTACAATTCACTGTTGTGTTTTCACAGTCAGAGAGTTCCAAAACCAGTGAACAATAAGTCTTTTCTCTCCCGGTTTATGATCAATAAGGACACTCTCTCTGTTGTGTCTCTGGACTTCATTTTACCACACCACATCAGTGGCCCACCTCCTTCATTATCTGTAATTATAGTATAAATGCATAACAATATTATATAGAAACATGCATAGTAATTTCTTGTACTTTAGTATCTATACAATATATGGAATGGACAGACAAACTTAGTTACAGTAGCAAAACAGCAGATTTATAAAGGTTAATAGCAATGTTTCAATGTACTCTATAATGGTTTTGTGTTACAGTACTATCAGATAAAACTAACGTGCATCATTCTTTTGTAAATCGGTATCCAGTACCAATTTTCCTGTGCCTGTGAATCTTCCTTCGCCAGCAAGGAATATTGCAGTTTTTCTTTTCTTCTTTCCAGAAAAGAAGGGTTTTATGTGATGAGAAATGTAAATTGTATTAATGTGGTTGTGAACTTTTGAGGTCCGCCATTTTTTTTCCTGGATGTTCGTTGTTTGTGAATGTTTTTACATTTTTTTTTCTTTGTACATTTTAACAGGGACTTTTTAGACTGCTTACTTGATGTGGTATCCATGTGAGTCTGGTTTGTGGAGACTGGCCAGGAGTTTAGCGATCCTACAAAGATGGCTTTTCATTTCAGAACCTCTTTAAGTCTCCCTTACCATGTCTCTCCTCTGAAGCTTCAGTTGTACTTATCATGTACTGTTTTATAGAACGTCATAATGCTGAGACGATGATGATGATGATGAAAACATTTAATTTATTTATTTTGTGCAACATCCACCCTGTATTATTTTACAAGGTTTGGGAGAGATTGAATGAGTACTTAACATGTATTTGTAATTTTCAAATTGTTTCTTGTGTATAGATATCAGCCTAGGGACATTGTGTCTCAGAGGGAGCAGATAAAAGGACAGTGGGGTGATGGATGTTGAACAGGCTCTTTTCTTATGCCTTTAACATACTCTTGTCTTATCAGTTTCCCTCTGCTCTCAGTACTAATGGTATTCATATATCCGTGTCATATTTTCTCTCTTTTATCAGTTCTCTCTACACATCAGCGAAATGAAGGAAAACCACCACAGTGTAAACGAACAGCAAACTACTTAAGGTTGAATGTATAATTAGGAAACAAAGTTGTACATAAGTGTAAAAAGAAAAGTTTCTAATCATGTTTATTTTCTATGCACTTTTTTATTTAAGTGATAGTTTAAATAATAAACATGTCTCCTTTACTCGTCTGCCTCCTCTCTGCATCCGTCTAATCTGGTGAAGTGAAATTGACAGACCTACATTATTTTTCAGTCTGGCCACAAAACGTGTTTTATGTCTGATTATGTTCATCTGTGACATTCAGACATGGTAAATATCTGGATTTAAATGTAATTGTATTTACTAGAATGCAGACTTTGCATAAGATCAGTAGTAGTTAGTGCAGAAAGCAGCTCTGGGGAAACATCAAAGAAAAATACAACGTAATCAAAACCATTTGTCATAATCTGAAGAAAACAATAAGTAGACACTTCAGATCTCCACTTAAATTGTACAATTTGTCCCTTAAATGACAGGGAATCCTCTCATGAAAGCACCAACAGTTTACCCAGAGTGACTGACAGCTCAGGTAATCAGAGGAGTGGAATTTTTACTTCAATCATGTAGAGAAAGACAATAATTAGTGGAGTTTGCAGAGGTAGGAGCAATGATAATTATAAAACAATGATTAACTATTATTATTTAACTACTATTATCACTATTTTCTCACTATGGTGTATCAAACTTCAGCTCAACCTGTGAGCGCTAAGTCACCACTGATAGGTGGTGACGATTTCACATATCTGGGGAAAACAAACAATCAAACAATAAAGCATGGCCATGATGCAGTTTGAGATTAATGTAATAACATAACAGATAAATTGTTATTTATATAATATAAATTATATTAATAATATTAAATTAATGACAGAGAGTAAAATGAGAAATCTGAAGTCAATTGATATTTACAGGGGGGTCTCCCCCCAGTAAATATCTATGGTAGGTTCCGCCGGAAACTCCGTCCGGAATCAATATTTAAATCCGTGTTTCGCCCGTGCTCTCTGTGTGGCTCACCCGGAAGTGCAACTCAGACTGACATATAAAGACTAATAAAAAGAAAGGTATGAACAGCTATATTATAAAAACACAACCTTACTCAAGCATTGAGGCTTTAAGTGAATATTCGAGGCAAAATTCGATGAATTACAGGAAATTATAAACCGAAGTTTAAGAACATTAAGCACTCTGGACCCTCTAACTACACCTGAGCCTGCGGTAGGTTTGTTAGAGCACTCCCCTTACGAAATTTAGTACGTGGGGTCAAAGTTCATGATTACATAATGTACTGTCTGAAGGAAACTTCCCCCGAATAATTTATATAATGCCTTCTACAATCACTAAATGATTCAAATTACTGAGACAACCAGTAACATCCGCCTTTTAAATGGAGGTATATATTAAAATGATAGTCATGTTTCATTTTAAATACAGCAGAGAATTTTGTATTTAACACACATTTTAAATACTATTATCGAGAATATGGCACATCGCTTCAAGTACGAAAAGGAATTATGATGGGGTGATTACAAACGATGAATGGTTGATTTAATTTTTTGAAAAAGGGTAAGGGCAATAGGAAAGTATAGTGAGACCGGAGGAAAAATGGCCTCCCATACAATATAAGATTGCATTAAATTAAAATATATGAAATTATAATCTGTTAAATTTAAATATTACATGTTTATGGTTATATTCACAAGTTTTATGTACAAAGTAATGCACAAATAACATCGATGTTCGTGTTCGTTTAGGACTTAGTTCCTTGTTTTATATTGGTAGATCTTGTCTTAGGATTTGAGTGCCGAGACTTGATAGGTTTGTGACTTCAAATGATAAAAACAATGACTTCCCACTGCTGCAGTACATTTTGTCCACAAGAGGTCATAGTTTGCTGATTTTTTAATGCCTCGCATCCTCGTCACTTGGCTTTGCTTCAATATGTAGTAGGTCCAACAACACAGAACGATATAATAAATTGAATTGATATAATATTGAAATCAGATTAAATATGTTCTCATAAGCATGGCCTTTTTTACCATGTGAAACAAATGTTAACAGAGCTTTCACTTAGCGTGATTGGAAACTTAAATTAGGACAAAAATTGACAGATAAATTGTCAGACCACTGGCATTTTGTCAGTTCTACTCTTTGGGTGGACCACAGTCAGTCACATGGACAGGACAGCTCACAGACCGCTACAGTGCCATCTCTGATCTCATCTTCAATATTTCATGCATGTTCCGCAGACATAAGGGTCCACAAGGACTGAATTATTTATGCAGTTCTGTGTCAGGATGACTGATTCACAAGAAAATTACCATCAGCATAGGAAAGCCACTCATTGAATGAAGTGAAAAACAATCAAATAATGTTATGTTTTCCACTTGCTTTTTAGTGTTCCCTCTCAGATCTAAGTGTTTTTTGGTTTTTTGGTTTTTTTAAGTTTTAGTCTTTTTTAGATCTGTGAATTCACCCACAGACTTTCAGTAAACAATGAGTACTCCAGTGTTTATGATAGATTTGTATTTCCTGTGCCAATGTGAGCAAAGTGAACTGAATATATACGACAAGTCTGCCTTTCAGTCTGAAATGCATTGATATAGTGCAATATGTACATGTTCACCTGCACCACTAATTTGATAATGGGTGAACATGACATTTAGGTCTGATGATGACCTCACACTCTTCACTTTCAAAGGGAGTTAAACCAAATTAGAAATAATCACAGTCACAATGATAAGATGACTGTTCTGTTTTCTGTTTTGACTGGACTGCTTTATTTGAAGTTCAGTCAAAACCTGCCAAGAAACAAATTGCCTTTCCAGTAATATATTTGCGAGTGTTAAAAACAAATGAATGTTTTTCCAAATAGGTAAGTAAAATAATTAAATCGGCAAATAGTAAATATTGTATGTCAGTAAAGTAGGGCCCTCCATTGCTGGAAAATCATGGGTGGAGTTTTCTTTTGATTAATTCCAGGTCACTATACACTGTTACACTATACCGAAACGCTGAGATAACCACAAATAGATAGAGTTTACATTAAATTCAAGTAAAATCCCAACATTTCCAAAGATACCAAATATAAACAATAAATCTTCTCAAGGTATTATGAGCTGTTTTTTTAAGTTAAATGTTTTCTGTGTGGTACACTCAATTGTTAATGGGTTACCAAACTTTTAAATAACCCTGAATTGTTTGCTTTAAAATGTATTCAATTAACAATTAATGTACTGGTGTTTAAGGGAATAATTAAATGTGGTTTTTTTTAAATGTTGGGTGGGGAAATGTCCTTCCAAGCCAAACTTTTCATGTAATGAGTCCTTTAGGACTGAGTCAAATTTAAAGTGTAAAGTCAGATACTAGTGGTTCCTATCATAATTTACAACATGCTTTGATCATATAGTAGAAATTATATGTAAGTAAAAATTATCCAGAAACTTTCCATCCAGTCTCTCACTTTCTATATCTGCTTATCCTGCACAGGATGCAGTTGTTTGGAACCTATCCCAGAATCCACTGGGTGAGAGGTAGATCCTGCGCATGTTGCCAGTCTGTCACTGGGCCAAACGGACAGAAAGAGCAAGAATTTCCAGTCCAGCTACCACGCTCCATGTATTTGGACTGTGGGAGGAAACCAAAGCTTGTACAAGGAGAAAACACAACCTCCACGAAGAAAGTCCCCAGGACCTTATTATGGTGAGATGACACTGAAGCACTCATTGTTTTTTGTTTATTATATCTATATCCACACTATCCAGTGATGGGTGGCTGTATTGTAATTACTGTGATAATTCCAACAATTTGTATTGAATTTGGATCAAAGTTGGCAGCTATGTTGGGTTAAAGGCCAGGACTTTTTCCTTGTATTTGTTTGATAGTTGATCAAAGGTCAAGGACATAGGGAAAGGTCAAAATTTCAGCTCAATGCTAAGACCGGTTCTACACAGGACAAGAGCAAGCAAATTGACAGTGAAATCACTTTGCTAACTAATCCACACTAACAGCGTTTTCATATTGCAACACGCAAAGCATGACAAAACAGGGGCATCTGGTCACCTCTGACTGGTCTCATTCAAGTTGGCTCACTAGATAATGCCAACACTAGCAAGTCAAGTAGCCTTGTGTTATAAAGTTCATGTAGGGCACGTTATGTTTATCATTTTCATAGTTTTTCCTCTCCTTTGTGGATTAGTCGCTCTTCAGGCAGGAGGTGAACATAGTTTGATGCATGGGCACATTCACCGAAATTGCCTTTGAAAGTGGAAAAACGAACGTTTTAGAGTGGGCAACTGATTTTTAGTTTGCAACCGCACACCAGACCTGTAGAAACTAATGGACTTTTTTTTTCATTTTCCTCTATCTGTCACTCAGTTTGTTGCATTGTGTCCTATGTAGTAAACCACAGATGTATGTGTGCATTTCTATATTCTAGTGAATCATCTAATTTATTATATTAAAATTTTAATTACCATAATATTGGAAGGATACTACATCACATACAAATAGATTAGGTTGCTTATTTTCGTGTATTTAAAAAAATGACCAAGACTACTCACTACTGATAAAAAAAAAATCAGTACAGGCCAAATAATAGAAGCATTATGAGAAAAAAAAATCAGAATTCTGACAATCTCATAATTACGAAAAAGAGTCAGAAATCTAAAAAAAAATTATAGCTTTTAGAGATCTGGCTTTTTTCTCAGATTTCTGAGGTTAAAGTCAGAATTCCAACTTTTTCGCAGAATGCTTTTTTAAAAGCTTTCCCCTCATCCTCCTCCGGACCTTTACTCTTTAAGAGATGGAAAAGCCTGAAAAATACAAATGCCCGCTCCTGCAACAAGGAATACAAAAAGTTACAACACTTGATTCTGCAACACCATTTTAATCAGAGTTTCATTCATAGCAAGCTGTGAATACAAGCACAAAATCACAACATGTCTGCAGTGGTGTGACACCGTCAT